>VYXB01005458.1:258339-293207 GCA_013397135.1 Pachyramphus minor | reverse complement strand
CTCCCGAGCCCCCGGTTTTAAGGCACCTCGCTCAACCTACATTTGACACACGGCCGACGGGCAGCCCGCGCGACCAATCCGAAGCCGCGAACGGGCGCGGGGGCGGGACGCGAGGCGGCGGTCGGGCCAATCGGCNGCGGGGGCAGCCAATGGGCGGGCGGGGGGCGTGGCGTTGCCGTGAGGAAGAGTCAGGCGGGGGAGGAGCCTCTCCCGGGCCCCGCCCGTCCCTTGGCGTGGCGTCGTGAGGGGACACGGTGGGGCGAGCACGGACGGGGAAACGGGAGGGAAAGGGGGAAAGAGGGAAAAAGGGACCGGGACGAGGGTGGAGGAGTCCGTCGTGGGGAGTGCGGCAAGAAATGAGTCGGAACGGAAAAGACGATACAGATGGGATGCGCAGAGATGCTGTAAAGTCGCGTCCGGCACGTGCACCCGTGACCCCCGTCACAGTGCGCGGGCGGGAGAGGAAGACAAGCCGTGCTGCAAAAACGCGCACAGGGGTTTTAAAGGAATTGCTGAACGGTACGCAATAGTCCAGCCTGCTGGAAGGAACGGAGCAGTAGGAAGCTCTCAGAAATGCGGGCAGAGTTACTGCCGGCTTTGCAGCCCTTGCCAGCACATGGAGCTGCCTGTCGTCATCTGGATACACAGAATCCATCTACCAGAATAGCCCGGCTCCTGGCGTGCAGGCTGAGCAGGAAGGAGCCCAGCACCTTTCCTGTCCACACCACCCTATTCGCGCTGCTAGCTCTGCATCCTTATCTCAGATGGCTCCTGCACAGCTGCTGCCTGAAACTGGCTGGTTTTAACACTAGGAAGTAGTTTTAAAATAGGCGTATTTTAAGCTGTGCTGTGATCACACGTTGGTACATCTTAGGCCAGAAGTGTTGAAGCCTGTAGTCAGCCCTCCTGCAGGATAGCACTTAGGCACACAAGTGGTCCCGTTGGTTTTAATTGAGCTGTTTGGGTAAGAGCTATTGAGCATATAGGAGGGATGCAGAATATCCTGTGTGTTTATTCCTTGGCAAAAGATGCCAGCCAGTTTCTTTTTAAGAGGATAATAGCAATTCAGATTAAAACAAGGATTATACTTCACTGGTTTTGCAGCACTGAGGTAAAGCCATATATACATTACACCTGATTTTGTATTAAATCTGTATCTTGTTGCCTTAGATGCAAAAGAGTAATGCGGCTCTTGAACACTGCTGAAACAGAGATCACATTTTACTGTCATTTAGTCCAGGTAAGAGGGATAAGAGAAAATACAACGCAGTGAAGAAAGCAGCATTGAGACTGTAATTTAAGAGAATTTTATATCTGTTTGGAAAAAGTCAGACTCCATGAATTACAAGGTGGAAGGGAATTTGGTGCATAGATTGCAAAGGTAAAAAAGAAATTGCTGCAACATTTTCCACTTGCTGCTTGAACTGTTGAAATTCTTCTGCATAAGGGTGAGATGAGACAGTGCAGTTTTTACTGTAAACCCGTTGAAACCTATGGCAGTTTTGCTGTTAACTGGAAGTAGGTTTAGACACTATTTGACATTGCTTTCTGTTACGAAACAGCATGAAACCATATATGCATAGGTCTGTGTTGTCCACACAGGAAAGAAAGTTCCCTTTGCCTGACCACATGCATAGGACACTTAGTGAAAAAGATACAAAGAAATATAGATAAGGCACCGTTGTTCTCTTCTGCAGCCACAGCAATCCAGCAGGACCTCAGATCTTCTGAACACCTGTATTTCTTTGTATGCTTGTCTAAATGTATCTTAAACTGTTTTGTACATGCTCTGTGGAATCAGTCCACACATCCATAATGGAAGATGAATGTGCTGGGTATATAAATGCACCTTGGTGAAAGTGGTATATGCTTGGATGAAAGCCCAGGATTCAGGTGTGGATTTACTGAGACTCTGAAGGCCTGAAGCTTCTCCTGCTCTTCCCCACCATGCTGTGAGCACACCCCGTTTGCCTCTGGAAACACACAGGAGTCCAAAGAAGCACATCACTGCACACTTCACAAGGGTGCATGGCCCATGCTGAGCACCCCACTGGCCATTGGTGACAATGAGCAATCACCAAACACTCCTCAGAGCTCTGACTGCTGTGCTGAAGCTGCCCAGCCTCCCCTGCACTCCCCGGGACCCAAACCCAGCACATCTAACCACTCCCAGGGTAAAAAACATCAGACTCAATGTGATGGCTCTCTCTGCTGTTCAGTGTGGGCAGAAGTATTTTGAAGACAGTTGTTTTAAGGTCATCAAGCACAATTTCACTTTATATTGTTACTTTCCAGGGCCCTGTCCTTCCACCCTTCTCTGCACTTTGGCTGCTTTGGGAAGAGAGGAACCACTGGAGCCAGCTGGACTATGCATGAAGTGTCATGCAGTGGTGCTGAGGACTGCAAAATGGGGACCAGTGCAATCACAAGAGCCAGCTGATCTGTGTTCATGGTGGCTCTTGGCCCCAGGAGTCATAAACTGTTTTAGTCTGCTTGAACTGTAAGAATCTGTATAAACAACCCCCCCCCCACCCCCCAGCCCCTGCTGATGAAATCCAGAGTAAACCCACATGCATTTGGAAAAGACAGTGAATGGGCTGGCTCATTCCAAACAAGCAGTGACACACATTGACCTGTAGGTGCATCTCCCAGGGAGTGAACTCCACTGAGTCCGCCTCGGGAGGCACTATAAAAACTTTTAAAATACCTAGAAGGAATTGTTCGGGATGTGGTTTTATTTGTGCCAGGGAACCAGGACTAGCTTTGGTGGTGTCAGCGTGGGTGCGGAGGTGTAAAATGGGTGTGAGAGAAGATCAACCGAATTACTTTAAGATCTGAAGGACGGGCTCTAAGATACATGTGCTCAAAGGCTTTGCAGATTTGTGTCTCTAAATAGCTTTTTTCCATTTCTATGAGCAAGCAGCAGGAACAGCTGAGTGCTAAAGAAACAGCTGACCTTCAGTGATAAGGGGTAGCTGTCACTTCATGGTGAAGTTTGAAAAACTTTATATTTAGAAGCAGAAGGGACAGCCATCAGCAGCCGCACCCCAAAACCTGAACTGTTTGTGGTTTCTTTGCTGCCTGCACTTGGTGATTGGAGTGGCAGTATTTACAATTTTAAATGTTACAGTGCCTTTCTTTTACAAAATCCGTCCTGTGGCATGACATGGCATGTGAGATCAGTGACATCAGAACTGCTCACTGCCCTGAGCTGTGGTGAGGGCAGAGGTCTGAAGCTGACAATAATTCAAGCAACTTCATACACTATTCCCCACCTATGACCTTAAAGGACTAATTAGGCCTACTCTGCTTTTCATATTTGGCTCATTGCAGCTATTGAATGTATCTTGCTTCTATCTTTTTAAATTCCCTACTGCATCTTATCCCCATGTCCAAAGATAACCCCTTATGCTGTGCCTTGGAGTCTATCCCCCTGTTTCCTTGGGTGTTGCAAGGTTTAAGTAATCAGCAAAGAGTTAGTTGTCTTCCCACACAAGAGAGGATCTGCACTCAGGGCTGCCACTGACAAATTTCAGCTTCCTGACTCAGCATCTCAAATCCCATTTAATTTCTTATTTTACCTGTGATTCAGATCATGAACTCTGTTTCCTAGGTGCAGAAGGCAAAACACCTGAAAGTTGAATAGAAGGAAGTTTCAGAAGTAACAGTTTTGTCAGTGCCCAAGCCCAATTGGAGACACTGATTCTATTTATTCTGCCAAGTAAAGCAGGGTCAAAGACCATTCTCCATCCCATGTCTCAGATGGCAGATGTCACTGCAGCTGCTTGGCCCCATATCTCCTCTGGACTGCTACTGGTGCACATGTGGCTTTTAGTCATCTCTTTATTTCATATGTGTGTTGCTTTTATTTTGGGGTGAGTTTTTAAGTTCAAAGTCTCTGAAAATGTGTGGCAGCCCATTAGGGAGCTGCTTTCAGACCTTAAAGCTGAGATTTCATGACATGAAAGTACAGGGGATATCAGGGATAATGAATTGCTACTACAGTATCAAGGGACTGTGTAGTGTGGAGGAGTCATGTCTGTGCAGTCTCACCCCATGTGCTTCCTGGGTTGGTCCTTGACCTGTCATACACCTTGAACTGTACCCAGGCGTAGGCTTGGAGAGTAGCTTGGTCCAGGACCACAGCAGCAAGTACTATGGATACTGTGGAATCCTATGGACCGGAGTGGCTCCCACACATTTGAGTCGATGGGCTCTCTATGTGATGCTCGCTAGCCCAGCTTGCTGTCTGGCCTTGACCAGTTGTTTGCTGCACTGTTTGAGTCACTGGCTTTCCCAAAGCAATTGAATTTTTCCTGGTTTTGTTTGAGATTTAGCAAGGATTTATGTAACACTATAGTATACACATGCTTAAAAGTCAAATCTAAAAAAAATAAAAAGTACTTCAAACTGAGTGCCAGTCCCTTGTAATGTTCATTTCTTGTTAATTGCTGTTATTATGAAAGACAACATTTGTATCTTAGCGTCCTTGAGAGTTTGGCTGCAGGGACCTTGATTGCCCCTCTCCGCCAGCACTCCCCGACCAGCGAGATGTGCAGTACCCTGCCGCCAGGCCCTGCAGCCATTTCTGTGATCAGGCATGAAATTATTCTTAACTGATTGAAGTGAGGAATAGATTGAAAAGCTTGAGAGACACTGATTTACTCCCATCATCCTGCTCTGCCTAAACCATGTCTGGCAACTTTGAATAGCATCATCCTAAAAATCTTCACTGAGGCTGCCACACTGGAAGTGCTTCACAGAAGGCAGTGGTGTCACTGATTTAATTTTAAAAAACAAAAAAGAAACAAGCCAGTGGTGAAACAATTGGCCAGTGTCACTCAGCAAAGGCAGGAGAAGGGCTGGGAGGAGGGCTGGGTGTCCCAGTCCCCAGTCTGGCATGTTTGGCATTAAGATATACTGCAGAATAAGGATTTGTTACATGAATTTAAGATCCGAATCTCAGGCATATTATAGTCTTATTACATTCCTTTGGTGTAGGAAAGGGGCCTTGTGTACACTTGTATTGCATTAAGCTTCCACAAGGGGCTTTGTGTACACTTCTAGCGCATTAAGCTTCCACAAAATATATAGACTAGTGCAATGCAAAGAGGCTTTGAAGAAATCATGACTCAGACCCACTTTGTTAGAGTGGCCTTTTTATTAGCTAGCTTTGACACAAGCCCATCATATAGTAGTAAAAGAATATTCTGCCTTGCTGTGATCATCTTCTATGCTGCCTTGATGCTTAGCACCCTGCTGCAGTCCAGGACAGAGAGAGAAACAGAGCACGGTTGTGCACATGTGCTAGCAAAGGGAGCTGAAGCCAGGCTGCCTTTGGCAAACAGAATGTCCACTTCAGGAGGGAGGCAACTGGGCTTTATGAACGAAATCAGTCAGTAACACAGTCTCAGTGACATCTATCCTTAGAACATGGTACTCAGTGCCATGGTCTGGTTGACATGGTGGTGTTTGGTCAGAGGTTGGACTCAATGGTCTCAGAAGTCTTTCCAAACTACTTGATTCTGTGATTCTGTAAAGTAAAATACATAACATTTTCTCTACCTGAGTACGTGCGTTCTGGTATCTGTCAGTCATGTCTGCTGAATTTATAGGAAGAAGCTCCAATGAATTTATATTGCGCTTTTGTCTGAAAATCCATCTGGATATGGAAGAATGAGTTCATGTGTCCTATGGAGACCAATAAAGTAGATATAGGTTGTTAGTTTATAGAATATTTATTATGGAGGAGGAACCAAGAAGGAAAAAGTTATATTTACAAATTTAAGCATGGAAATTGCTCACCTGGGTGCTTGGACATGCAAAATGTACTGAGTTGTAATCTGGGTGAATCAGCTTTTGATATGAGAAGGAAATTAGAGATGGACTCGTGATGTCTTTCCATACAGCCATTCTCCAGGAGCCAAGAGTCTGCATACCTATATGGCAGAACAGGTTTTTATCAGAGGACAGATATCTGTAACATATTTATAGGCCTGCAGTAATTATGTAAGCAAATTGCTGAGTTCTATTCCCAGTAGGGAAAAAATAATGCCTAATGGGACTGATGAAAATCTACTGCCAGCCATAGGATTCTGTCACTTATTTGTATGAGCTGTGATGGAACCAAGTGAATTTGTGACGGGAAGATTGTAGGTACATCACATATTGTACAGTGATAATAACACTCTTCATTTCTATAACGTGTCCAGCTCACGCATTTTAGACTGCTTAGTCAAGATTTTCCAGTCCAAGCCCTTAACAGATATTAGTAATTAGGTAAATAAAATACTGTTCAGCTGAATGATGGAGGAATCAGTATTGATCCTGAGCCTCATGCTGCTGATATAGTTGAGCCAGTGTTATCGTGGTAGAGATAAGAGAGCTCGTACATCAATACATACGTTTGAGAGAAGATCAAAACAGCCCAGGTGGTAAATAACCTGGACAATTGCCTGTAGGACCTAAAATTAGAGATCAGCACAAAGACTTGGCAGGTGAATACTCAGCAGATGCTGTCTTATCTCTCTATTTGCTTTGGAAGATTGGGTCTGACCCAAAACACATTGAAATCAATTTGTATCTTCTCCTTTATTTCGATAGGCTATGCACCAGGCTCTAATCAGTTGTGGGCCTAATTAAATGATTTTCCTCATTGCAAGCTAATTACTCCTATGGAGAAATGAAACTGAATGTTAGATGAGCGCTCTGTAGGAACTGTATCTGTAACGTATGGTTTAGAATAAAAAATTATGGGCTTGATTTCACATTATCTTGCAGTCTCTTATTCTACCTAAAGCAAGGAAAATGGCCAACTCTCTTTTCTTGGTATATGTACAGAAACAGTGAAGTGTCAGGTGGGATGACTGTAACAAGCTCCCTTCCTTATGCAACAAAAAGGCTAGTGCAAGCAGGAAATCATCAGCTTTCAGCATCCAAGAGAGGAAGGAGCAATGCATTTAAATTGCAACAAGGAGGTCAGATATCAGCAAAATGTTCTGCTGGTGAGGACAGTGAGGCACTGGGCTGGGCTACCTGGGGAACCTTTGGCACCTCCAGCATGAGAAGCCAGCAAGAGGCTTGGCTCCAGCCTCAGGCAGGGGATGGAGCACCCAGGGACCTCCTGGGCCCTCTTGCCAGTGCCTGGTTGAAGTTTTGCACTAATCTGGGGAAAAGTGCAAGGTACAGGACAAAGACAAATTCAGTGCCATCACTGAATGTGGTGATGGGGCCATTTGCTGTTCTTGGACAAATGGCAAAGCAGATAACGTAAAAATGGGAAATCTGCAGTAATTAATTAGATAATGGGAAATCAATCATGCTAATGAGTATCTAAGTGTTGTCAGACTCCTACTATAGCTGTGTGGATAGGACTGATTTACTGATTACTTTTTTCAGGGCTCACAGGTGGGATGCATAGGTCTGGCGAAATGATGATCCTAAGTGCAGCTTCACTATAATTCTTCCCAGCTAAACCTTTAAGAGGAGTGTTGGGTTCAGAGCTTTGCTTGAGGCACTAAATCCCAGCAAAAGGAAGATCTTTGCTCAACAACCCCAAAACACTTCTTTGATGTCATGGAGGGGAAAAGGAATGGCCTTTAAAAGGGGCAGCTTGCCCAAAGCAATCTTACATGCAAAAAAAATACCACTTAAACTGCTCTCTCTGTTTGGGGACCAGAATCTAAGATGCTGTAGCATGTTATAACCCAGTCTTATGTAACCCACACAGCACTGTATCTGCTAAATTTGATGTATGCAAAATGCAAACCTACCTATGAGTCAGCAGTGCCCTGGCAGCCAGGAGAGCAACTGTGTCCAGGGGGGCATCAGGCAAAGCATCACCAGCCAGTTGAGGGAGGGGATTGTCCCACTTTGCTCTGCACTGGGGCAGCCTCACTATGAATATTGTGGCAGCTTGGGGCACTGCAATATAAAAAAGATATTAAGCCATTAGAGAGAGTCCAAAGGAGGGCAACAAAGATGGTGAAGGGCCTTGATGACAAACCGTACGGGGAGTGGCTGAGATCCTTGGTCTGTTCAGCCTGGAGAAGAGGAGACTGAGGGGAGACCTCATTGCAGTTACAATTCCTCATGAGGGGAAGAGGAGGGGCAGGCACTGATCTCTTCTCTCTGGTGATCAGTGACAGGACCCAAGAGAATGGCCTGACGTTGTGCCAGGGTGGGTTAGGTTAGATATCAGGAAAAGGTTCTTCACCCAAGAGCATGGTTGGGCATTGGAACAGGCTCCCCAGGGAAGTGGTCACAGCACCAAGCCTGACAGAGTTCAGGAGTGTTTGGACAACACTCTCAGGCACATGGGGGTTCTTGGGGGTGTCCTGGGCAGGGTCAGAAGTTGGACTTCAATGATCCTTTTGGGTCCCTTCTAACTCAGGATATTCTATGATTCTTTGATTCATCCTCAAGCAGATGTTTACTCTGCGAGTGTTATGTGGGATGCCACATTCTTTGTGTTGATTTTAGCATTGGTAGAAAATTTCAGTAACAAGGAGCTAGTGAGGTGGAAGAAACTGGGAGGCAGGCTGAAGGATTTAAACTTACTTTATTTGTTTTCCTACCAGCTTTCCACAAGTCTGTTTTTTTGCCTTGTACTTGGCTCTGTGTCTCTGATCCCTTCTGTCCTGTTTTTGTTCGCCTTCCTTTGTTGCCGATGGTTTCACGCTGTTTCCATTCCTCTCCTTTCGTGTGACACAGATTCTCTGCCTGAGCCACATCCAAGGTGTTGGACTCCCTGCAGTTACAACACAGAGACCTGACACCGAGGACACAACTTCCTGCCTCACTGACAGTGCCTGCATTGTGTAAGTGAATGTGTGTTTTACCAGCCCGCAGAAAAGAAGTTTCAGGGCATTGCCTAATGGATTCTCCTTTTTCCACCTTCTCAGGACACTGGCAGCTCTTTAGCTCTTCTTCATTGTTGCTGGTCTCTTGGTACCTACAGGAGACTAGTCTAGATGACCTACACACAGTGAGAGAGCTTTTTCTAATGTGAAGACCTTACAGTCAACACACAGTAAACAGACAAAGGTAGGAGAAGGTTATTATGAATAAATCTTCCCTGTGAAGAGGGAAGTAGAAACCCAGAAAAATCCCTAGATCTCACTACTAGAGGAATGGGATACCTGTAGTAACTTGTAGTAACTTGGATACCTCGAGTCCAATTCAGGACTTTCACCACAAAATGGTCCTTCTTCTATTCACTGGGGCCAGTGTAACACAGGGATGGATTTTCACTGTTGCCTCCCATTTGGATGTGCTAAGGATGCTGGAAGGTAGACCTGTATCAGACAACTGCCATGATAATATTAGGACAGGGAATTTCACCACTCACTCACACGGGAAAGTGTAAGTCATGCCGGGTCACTCTGTCACCTCTCTGGTTTTGAATTAAATGTTGAGGGTTGCTTAAGTGTTATATATGCTGTCAGGTATGCCAGGGGGGTGAGAAGATGAGCAAAAGTATATTCCCCTTGTATAAAAAGATAGGTGTAATATTCAGAGGTGCACTGGTTAGACTTAAAGCTTTGAGTTCTAATAAACATGTCTGGAGTTTGAAGGCGCCCCAATCTGTGACTATAACGTATTGTAATAGCATCCAAACTCCTGTGAACTCAGAAAGCCCCCGAGGAGAGGTAACCCCTGATTACTGAGCAGTAGCACTGCTCAGTTCTGAAACTCTATCATAAACTACCCTACAACTGTGCCTGAACAAAGGCTGACACAACCCACACAAAAGTTAGCTTTTGTTGAGACTCAAGGAACCAAGACTGGTGCCAAAAGTGGAGCAGGACCTTGTGCGAAGCAGCACAGATCTTGCACCCAAGGGGAAAGACTTGGTGCTGGGGTACATTGGCCCTACTCTGTAGGTCAGTGGTGGGGTAATGGGTCTGGTGACCGGAAAAAAAACCCAGGAGGTGGCAGGTTCTTGGTCCACCCCTACTTATTCCTCTGTGACTGGCGAAGCAATACACTTAAAGCCTTTTTTGACATCAAACAGAAAATCCTTATCTTAGGACTCATTCTTCTGTTTACAGCTTTGCCTTTGCTTTCCAAATTCAGATATGTGCTTTACACTTGCAGGCAGTATGATGGCTTAATGAAGAAGAGGTCAGAATTATTACTTCAGCATGACCTCTGTTTTCATTGTCTGTACCTCTGACATCTAAACAAACACATTAAACTATCCAAAATGCACACATCTGGGCTCTTTGTAGAGTATGTTTGTTTTATTTTTTTAAAGCTTTGCTCACCTGTGGAGTCTACTATTTATTGTATGATGCTTTTTGCCACTTAGGCACTATGCTTAATCAGATTTGTAAATTAATTCTCTCCTGGGGCTTCTCTTTGTGTGTTGAGAAAGCATAAAAAGTGTTCATGACACGCTTCAAAACACACACTGGTTACATTAGTCATCCTCTCAGCATAATAGTTTTATGGTGCACACTTTCAGTTAAAAAAAGCCCACATTTCCTTTAATCCAGTTCCTTTCCCCCACTTTTGATCCCTAGAGTTATGTTACATGTTAGTAAACAGCTAGCAACACACAAAGGCTGTAATTGCCTTTTTTTTTTGCTAGAGGAAAAGAGCTACTGTTTATATCTTGAAATATCTGTATTACTTTTATGATATATTCAACTGAAAACATTTTCAAACAGGAACTTTGCCTTCTTCTGGCAACTGGAAAGCTAATTGCAAAAAGGAGTGCTGCTGAATCATGGCATGCCTTCCTCCTGCTTTCCCTGAGCCATTTCCCCATCTTGGCAGTCCCAGCCCATGTCAGGGTTGAGGCTTGGATGGGAAAGGGCAGCTTGATGGGGAGTACCAAGCTCTCCATCAGTCCTGCCTGTATCTTCATGGATGGACCATCCCTCACCCTCCACGCCCCTTCCTTGTCAAGTTGCTCAAAATACCTCCTAGTCAACAAAACTTTTCTGTGGCAAACATTGCAATGTGGGAAAGGATTTTCACAGCAGAAAATGTCACTAACATTGGTGAAGAAGAAGGTGCTTAGCCAGCACCGCAGGGCCCCTTGGCAAGAGAGGCGGGCTGCCATGGCCATTGAACCACAGCCTGAGAGCTACAGTGACAGCAAGCAGCAGCACATCCCTTTGGGAATCAGGGATACTCTCAGAAGTCAAGTCCACAGACAAGAAGTCTAGTTCCACAGACAAATGTTGGTTGCAGTCTTCTCTTTATGCCGATGGGACCCAGGGAAAAATCTCTCCTTGTGATACTGCACACTCATCCTTGTACTCTCTAGGCAGCCTTATCTAAACACCCCACCCCACACACTCCCCCAATCTCTCAACCCTTTGTGTTTCACAGGAAACATGTAGATAAACCACAGCTCTCAATTTCCTAATTATGCAAAAAAGTAGAAACTCCTACACTTTCAGAAGCTGAAAAATGCTGAAGTGGTTGGAAAAAAAAGGCAAAGAGATGACCTGAAACCAAATGGGGATTTCACACTGTGGATGCTTGGATGTCGTAGACATTACGAAGATGTGGGGTGCTCTCACATCACACTCACTCATACATGTGTTTCCTGAAAGAGAACATCAGTAGATGGTAGATAGAGCCCCATCTTTGAGGAAGGACCCAGTAGGAGGAAAATCTTTTGTCTGATGGAGCAATCCTTGGTTCTCAGAAGAGAAAACATTGCGTTTATTGCTGCAGAGAGGAACTTGCTCAGCTCAGTGGGGAGGAACCTGGCTCTAGCACTGCTCTCCAGCAGGACCCTGGGGATTTCTAGACATGTTTTTGGCCAGATCATTTCTTCTCTCCCAGCCTCCCTCTTTCCCTGGATCTGTGCCTGCCTCAGAGCTGTGGGATAACCAGTTCCCCTCAGGACTTCACCCATTCTGCACCAGTGTGGGCACATGCAACTGCAATAAATGTATGTGATGGAGCCCCAGCAAGAAGCCAGAGGGTGGCTTTGCCTGTGCTGTTGCTGCCCCACTTCTGAGTGCTGCAGTCACTGCCAGTCCCTTTGCCTTCCCCGTGGCTGCCAGGGCATGTGTTTGTGTTCCTGGGACACCTGGAGGGGCTGAGCTCATCCCATCAGAGCAGCTGCTTGTTCCCCTTCTCCCTGGTTTCACATGTTCACTCTCAAATCTTCTCCTTCTTGACAGTTGGTTCACAGCACATGATTTAACCCCTTCCAAATTTTCTGGCATTACGTAACAATTTTGGGAAATGGGAAAGGCATCCAAATAAATGCACCTGGAGGGTAAGTGGGTTGTGGTGAATGCAGCCTGTCAGAGGGTCCCTCTCCCCACTGCCACTAGCAGGCAATGCTGCAGCTTATGGTACTGGCAATTATGCAGCCTGTTTTTTCCCCAGTTCCCATATCATATAAGTCTGTACATGTCTCTGTACTCTCACTTGCTATTTCCTTGTGCAAATGTGTGTATTTTTTTCTTTTCCCCTGGGAGATAGCGGAGTGATGTGGAGGAAAGAGGATTCCCTGATTTTGGTGAGCTCTAGGAACCAGTGCCACAATTTTCAACCAGATGCCAAGAAACCCAAGTAATTCACAGGCACAACTCACATTTGTTTCCTTAGCAGCTCTTCTGTTTTCCAGCACATTGTCAAGGACACAGGGAGAGAGGAGGTTCATTGGGCACTGCTGGCCAGGCTTGCAGGCAGCTTCAAATTTTAGGACCAAGTCATGAACCATGGATGACTGATTGGCAGCAGAGCATGGGCAGGGCTTTCTGCATAATGTGCTGCTGCCTCCACATCAAACTACTCAGGTCCTATGGGTTAATATGGTTTTCATTTCATACATGGGAAAAAACGTGTTAAAACACCAGATTGAAAGGCAGGACTGTTGTGATGACTTCAGTACCATCCTGAGAAGCACCCTTGGCCTGGTAGAGCTGTGCTGTCTGCAGGGCAGCTGCACCAGCTTAACCTGGATGAGGACCTGCTGCCTCCTTCTCTGTTCCCACACTGGGAGCAGAATATGAGAGTGGGTGTCTCCGTTGCTTTCCAGTCCTTGCTTTATCCAAGAGGATGTTTGTTTCCTGCAGAGGAAAGCACAGTCAGATGTCACGCTAGAGGAAAATCAAACACAGGGCCAAACTGGTGTCTTTTACAAGTCTATGTAGAGATTTCATCAGAGCTTGACTTGGCTCATCAAACCAAGCTCTGATTTTGTCCGTTGCTGGGGGACAAACTCAGGGGACTAATGCAGGGATAGGTAGATGCTCAGTTTGTTCCCAGTGTAGTGTGTCACATGAGGCAGTCCCAGTTGGAATGACCATTGATTATCGTGTATTGAAAATGGGAGTGCTGACACTGACCATGCAGAGCTCTGGGAATGGAAAAATATGATAATAATGCACCAGGCCCTACACATTCCTAGTGATCTGCTGCTGAATGGTGCCACATGGCTTCACTGTGTGATGCTTGTCCAACACCTTTGTTGCTCCAATGAAACTTGGTTCCTCCAAAACACCACATATGCTGAAGCAGTACAGGTTGTCCTGTGACAATTAGAAATCCATGGTAATATTAGGTGGATTGGGAATATGGACTTTTTAGGTGGGGAAGGATCTTACCATCCCCTCCTATTGGTGACCTTGGGAATGATTTGGAGAATTTCACACCAAAGCATCTTGACTACCCTGGTCTCCTGAATCTTCCTGTTGTCAGTTGCAATTCCTTTATCTGTATCCATTGTAGATATGGGCTAATTATGCCCATTTCAGCCTAACATTGTCCTGTTTCCTCTTGGTTTCCACTGACGATATTACACATAGCAATTATTTTTGGCCACAGATATTTTTATTTTTGTTAATTGAGCTATTTCTCATAACAAAAATCTTTCTAAGTCTGGTTACTGTTTTCCCTTACTGGGAATATTCATTCAGCAATTACCTTTGCCAAAGATGATGTAGTGCAAGCAGGTGTCACAGCCATACTTTCAGCCATACGGAAAATACATTCCAGTTCTGACAGCGATCCTGCTGTTTCAGTAGAAGGCTACCCCATGCAGAGATAGGCTGGTTAGATCAAACTGTACTAATTGCAGAGTGATTTGGAAATCTGTTCCACTTGCAAACAGAATGAATCCAACACTTTGTAACATTGAATTAACAAAGGTCACATTTCATAAATGTTACCAAGCAATTTTCATAGATAATGCAGCAGGCTAGTTAATGATTAGAGCAGTAAACTTCTGACGTAAAGCCATGATGAATAAGGGACATATTTTTAAGGCTTCCGTTATTATTGCCTTGGGGATCTCAACCAAAGGCAGCAGAAATTATTAGTGTCCAACATATCTTTAAAATCTAACCCATCAGGCTATATCTGGTCTTTTGTATTAGGAACTGGAAAACTGAAGAGATTTTAGAATATAAGTCAGATTCTCAATGGGAAAAAAGCACGTTGGTTTCAATCCAGTTCTACTGGATTCTGCACTGTGAAAACCAGCCTCAGTAACTGGTGGTAATTGGCAGAGCTAAGAAGGGATGCAATTCTCCCTCTTGTTCCAACTGCTGGATCTGCTGGATCAGGGCAGCAAATTTTAGTAAAGATCTAGTTCTGCTCCTAGGACTGACCACACAGACTGGCTTCTCTCCTGGGACTGGGTCCAACTCTGTTTCTTAGATGAAAAGGTATTCAACCTACCTGAGCAGCAATCTTGATCAAGTCTGTGGGATTAGGGTCTGTAGGGAAGCAGTATTGTACATGTCATATGTGAGGGAAGGTGGTGGAACAGATCCTGGGGTAAAACAGAGGACTTAAAACCAGAGAATGTAATTTTCCAGCATTTAGTTAGACATGTGTTGTGTCCAATATCCCCTCACTCATAGACAATCCATATTTCCCAGTAGAGTTTTATCTTCTGTGAGCCATTCATGTCTGAATTTGGTGGCGTAGAAGATCTTGGTATGCAACTGTGGGACAACTGTCATCCAGAAGGGCTTAAGGCTGGAGGGCTTGGGAATTAGCAAAATTCCAGCAAGTATTTTTTATTTCCTTCATCCAGAAGAAACCTAGAGGGATGGAAAGTGGCTAGTGCCACTCTGTAATGAATTTTTGAGAGAAATGACACATGAAACATGCATCCCTTTGTGAAACATGCAGCGACGTCCAGGCGCTTGGACGAAGAGGTGGAATCTCTTCCCTCTCCATTTGGGAAAGCTGTTTGACAAGGTGAAACACAAGTTGTCCATGCAGTGATGTCATTTGGACATAACAGGTTTTAATTTTCAATTTTTAGATGTTCACGCTTCGAGAGCATCATGAACCTAAACATAAAAATGTAATTCCTTGAAAACCTAGTGCAATTGAAGTGACAAAAAAAAAAAAAAAAACAACAAAAAACCTACAACAAAACAAAACTCCAACATTCATGCAAACAGCAGCTCAGCTAAACATAAAACAACCTAAATTGTGAAAGCCAGCCCAAAACACAGTGACCGCCACAGTCAGAAGAAACCTAGAAGGCTTTTCCCACAGCCGGGGACCCCGCCAGGCAGAGGTCTGCAGGGTTGCTGCTCCCTGGAGGGCTCACCCTGCCTGCAGCCAGCACTTTCTCCAGCCCTGCCTCCATCCCAGCTGGAATGGGCTGAAAAATAACTGGAAGTTTCTTGTCAGAGCAGACGCACGGCACAGCCAGTTCTTCGTTGACAAACGAGCAAAAGAAAACAAAATATCACACTGTCATTTAAAAATAGCTTCAGTAAAAATACCACAGGGAGTGCTTTCACCAAGCAGAGATCAGCGACTGATTAGGGAGGGTTATCACTGTACCTGGTGCCGGATAAAACCCGATCCCACTGCAAGGCACTCTCACTCAGTCAGACAGATTGCGGGCTTGTGCTGAATGCCTGAGAAACTCTAGAAGTTTTCGGATAATGCCGGAGTTTGAAACAAGGGGTTTCTGCTCCTCGCCTGCAATGCAGCTGTAGAAAAGCTCCATGTGGTCTGGTGCTTCCAAGTGGCACTCTTGGAGTTCGGTGGGACAGGACCATTTCCTGCTCATGCCAAATGCAAGCTGTCCTGGTCCGCTGCCAAGCTGGGGCGAGCTGCCCTGTGCAAGGGTGATCCCCTCCTGTGAATTATAGTGAAAGCATTCACAAAGGATAGGCACCATTGCAAAGTTCAGCCTGGAATTTGGAAACTTCCACAAGTGATACCTGTGCCTTGCAAGCCATGCTCTGAAGTCTAGTAGTTTGAACACAGACTTGAGTGATTTTGGGAACTTGATTCCATTGAGTGTTCTTGCAGGGTCATCGGTGTAATTTTTAAAACACAGCATGTTATGTGCAACAGTTTTCCAATGGCAAAGCTCAAATTGCATAACCGAAGATTTAGGGTCATTGGAACTTTTAACATTCCTTCTGGTCTTTAGCCTCTTGATTCTGCTTATACAATGAATTTAGGTGTTGAAGTCAATGTATTTTTCTTGCTTTGTTTATTTTAAAGTAATCAGAGCATCATTTAATTTGCAGCTCTTATTTGGGTCTATTTGCATTATTCTAATTATTTCACACAATAGAAGAATTAATATTTACTAGCTGAAGAAAATCATGCAATGAACAAAACCCACCAGTTTACTTAAGAGACTCTTGAACATATTTCAAGACAAAAGAAGAAATTGGTGGAAAGAGAGCGAGAGCAAGTCCTGAGCTCTTCTGGGATGGTATAATTTGTTAGTTTACCGTAGTCCCCTCAAGATGTACCTTGACTCATCACTTGCCTAAAACTTCATAGTTGGAGCCACAGCTGAAATCCAGAGGCTTGAAGCACTGTCAGTACTGAAGAAAAAACCCAAGTATATTAGAAGCAAAGCAACTGGACAAGTAGCTTTGCTAGGTCAAGTGTCATTCTCATGACCTTAAGATTAAAGAGCTTTCCTGTTTTTATGTATTCTGACTGTTTTCTACACGTGACTGCAAAAGCAAAGCACAGTACAATGAAAATATGTGCAAAACCATCAAAACCGTAAAAAGATATAAATGAGGTAACATGGTGACCTACCCTAGAGCAGGCAACCCTCAGGCTGGGGCTGCCCTCACAGCTGGCACCTATCCACAGCTGAATGTGTCCTCTGATGGTTGGATCAAATCACGTGCAGCATGCTCTGGCAGAGTCCCTGATTCCACATTCAGGATTTAGGACATGGGATCTGCTGGCCTGCCAAAGCCACTTCATGGAGTAGGCACCACCCCAAGAGCGCAGCAGGGCCTGGAGTTGGCGTGGTGCTCCTCTGCTCCTGGGGTACATCTGCTTACAGTGAAGTTGTGCAGCAAGTCGGAGGACACAGAAGCCTCATTATGGGTGTCCTTCGCAGGAGCACACGTCCTCATGGGGTCCTCTTGCACCCCTCCTTTCCCCTCCCTTTGCCCCATCCCCAAGATCTTGGCCATGCAGAGTTCCCACCATTCTTGCTCTTCCAGGCTATCTTCAAAATGCTGCCTTGGGTGATTTTTTCATCTCCTGGGGGAGCTGCATTTCAGAGATTTCCCTCCTGCACAATGTCCATTCCCTGGTGGGATCCACTTGGGCCATTTCTGAGGACAGTGACAGATCCATCACACCATTGGCTCTGCTATCCCATCTTGAGATCAGTTTAAAAACAGGGGATTATTTAGGACTGGTTCTTTACTACAGTAATGAGTTACTGTCCTTCAAGCTGAGGGAACAGCAAGTGACACCTTAGGCCTTTCACTCCCAGATCTGTTGCTTCTGCCCCAGGCAGCACCTGAAGGGAAAACCAGTGGTCCCAGCTCAGCTACTAAACCATGAACAGCAAACACAACTCTCTCAGCACAGCCTGAAGCCATATCTACTCAGCCTGGACCAGCAACTCCAACAGTTTTGCTGCTGAGATCCCCTGCAGGAAGGATAATACTGAATGCATGTTGTCAAAATGCCTTTTAGCACCAAGCAGAGGATACATACGAAGCCTTAAGCTGTTCCAGTCTTCCCAGAGCAGCAGACAGCAAAATACATGTGGCTGCACTGAGACACGTTGTTTTCAAAGCCCTGTGTGATAGCACCAAGTGGCATAAATCAGAATTATCTGTCACAAACTCTATGTCTCCATGGCCATTTCTCCAGTGCCGGCTGAGCAGCAGCTCAGACTCTCTGAGACAGTGAGACTAGAAAGAAAGCAAAGAAATAGCAATGCAGGAAATGGGGAGGTGGTAAAAAAGCAGTGATGTCTGAAAAAAAGGTTGAAATGCATTGCATTAGAAAGTAGTGCTGAGGATGTGTTAGGGCAGGACCATGAGGGGCTTTCCTGCTTCCAGAGAATGCAGAACTGCTTCCAAGAGCTGCTTCCTTTAGCATCAATTTCAGAGTTAAGATTTTGGCTTTTTTGTATGAAGAAGTGGAGGACTCCGCCCCAACATGCACATTCTGCAGCCTCAGGGTGTCCAGTCTTCCTCTAAAACTCTGCAAAACTTACAACAGCTTTCAGTTAAAGCTCAGCCCATCCCCAAGGAACCTGTGGAGCGAGGCCAGCAGCAAGCACTCCTTGAAACAGGCAATGTTTCAGACTGTGCTGCTGAATACTTCACATTCCTCCTGGACACCAATCCAGACTCGAAGATGCACTGGAAACCTGACACGAAGGTTATTCAGCATAAGACATTTGCCTAAGGGAACTCTTCAGAATAGCAACAAGTCAAAACCTCAGTCCAGACCTCAACTCCAAATCCAAGCCATATCCCGACCAGCCTCAACAGCCTAAATGTGAGGAGTCATAACCTGTTCTGAAGACCAACCCTTTGGCTCTGTATCCCAGGTGTTGAGGTATCGCCCACCGATGGTATTTAAAAGCATTTTTTCTAATTTATCTCCATAGCTGGGGCTTCTATTGGGGTGCTGTGCTTCTCTCCGTAAAGCTCTGCCTGTCTAGGGTTAAGCAACTCATTGCAAGACACATCTCATCAGAGTTGTCTTAAAACATAGGTAGGTGTCGGTTTCTTTTCACCCTCCAGTTTGGGTGAAGTCACCATGCCCATTTTCCTTTGGTATGTGAGCAGGTTAGCAGTGAAAAGCAGTGTGGCTTGGACTCACCATTGCTGAATGGCTTCTGGACACTGTGCTGTCCCCACATCCTATGGGTCTCATAAGTATTCCCCATATATGAGGTCAAGATACTAAGAGCAGATACTGTATAGTGCAACACAAACCTGTCCTACTGAGAACAAAAGGGTTTGCTGAAAAATCAAGTAAAAAATAATTTGTCCATGAACATGAGGTTCAGTGCTGGGATCAGAGTGCCAGGGCTCACAACTGCTACACCAGCCCTGCTGCTCTGGCATTTGGGGGTCAGAAGCTGAGATCAGCTGTATTTTTGGAAAGGAGAAGTCCTGTTCTTAGTTGGATTCAAGCATATAATAATCAAGACAACATCTTCGTAAATTTATTGTCTTCTCCATGCCTCACTCATCATTGACTTGTTCCCACACTTTTTGGCAGCCTCTAGCACCATTTTCGTTTTCCCCACAGATTGCTGTGCTGCTTCTGTACAGAGATAAGCTCGTGTAAGAGAGGCTTAGGCAGAAAGAAAAACAAACAGCCAAGGTCCATATTTTAAGAATTATTGAAATACCTTCTGGTATCACTTATTTCTTAGAACAAGAAATCATTTGTATATGTCAAAAACGTAAAGAAAACCCTGAAGTGTTGAATTTTCCCTTTCTATCATCATAGTTATTAAAAGAAGGTACCATTTACCATCTGCTTCTGATGACACTACACCCAGGTGGTCTTTCCACTTGTCCCAGAGTTTGTCCTGGGGTGCTGCTGTGCTGTGCTCATTACTGCTAATGCTGTCATTCTGCAGGGTTGTGGGAAGATGCAGCAGCACAAAGCTTTTCAAATCCAGGTTTCAGAAAGAAATGAGAGACGTGTATCTCTCCAGTCTGTTGGGGGAAAGAATGAAAAATAAATTGTTCTGGTGATATGCAGTTGCTGGCTACTAATTCCTTTGAGGATTTTGTATTGCTTCCAAGGCAAATATAAGATTAGCTGATGGAGTAATGGAGTAGCATGGGATACAGATCACATAGAGGTTCTTGTAACACAGATGTTATTTATTTAGCCTGTGCAGAGATGTAATTTTGTATGTTCAACATGTTATCTATCTGCCCAGTAGCCCCCCACTATAACCTGAGAAGTCAGGCATCCTGCCTTTATGGCCCTCCCAGCTCCCAGGAAGGGATGGCTGCCCCTTATACCCACCCCTGCTTGAGCAGGTGCCCCATGAGGGTGTCATGGGGCTGCCACTTGTCAACATGCAGAGATAAGCAGGTAAAAAAGCAACATGAATGTGAGAAGGCAAGTGGAAAACAGGTCTTGGTCACCTGAAACCTTCCTGCTGATTCACCCAGCTGCAGGGGCTGCCCGTCCCAGCTGCACCAGCCAGTGGTGGTGCTTGGAAGAAATGCTGCTTCTATAAGAATGCTGCTATTTTGTAAAAGCATTTTCAGGACCTTCCAGTGCCAGATATCCAGACGTGCTAATGTAAAATGCATTAGCCCAAGCAGCAGGAGCTCCGGGGCTGCTGGCGCCATTGAGTTGCACTCATTTCATCTTTATTATAAATACTGCATTGTCGTCTCATTCTTTTCTCTCATCCTCTCTTTGGAAAAGAATTATAAGGCTCTAGTTGACTGGTCCCTTTGACTTAGTACAGTTGTTAAACCACAGGCAGTAAATACCTCTTTCAATTGTTTTAGGCGGATGTATTTATTTCATTGGAACAACTGAATGAAATCTGTAAGAGCTAAAGAATCCCCCTCCCTTTCACGGCAGCTCCGTTTTTCTACGTCCGAGCTGAACGCAAAAGAAACTCCTCCTAAACCTGCCGTGTGAAACCAGCCCACCTTCAGGCTCTCTTCCCCTCTCAGCTTAAATTTTTTGTGGTTCAAAAAGTATTGCAGCCTCGAAAAGACTCGCCGCCTACTTGTAAATAGTTATCTTTCACCAGGCAGATCCCAGCTGACAAATGTTAATTGTTATGCAAACTATCCAGAAGATGAGCTCTTCTCCCAGGACTGAAGGGCAGCCACCTCCCAGATGAAACAAGGCAGCTGTTCAAACAGTGCGGGGTGCGCTGCCCCGGCTGCCAGAGCAGCGGGAGAGTGGAGTGGTGCGAGAGGAGCTGGAGCTGTGCCATGCCACCATGGTTAACACCCCCGCTTTTGTGGAGAAAACCTCCACAACACAGCTCGGGAACTTTAACTGACCCCATGCAACCAGGGAAATGATGCTGTTTCAGGGGAGAACAGATGTAAAAGTTGTTTCTTTGGGCTTATGTGGTGGGACATCCCCCCCCCCCGCCCCCCCGCCCTCTGCAACTGGGTAAAACAAATTCTGGTTGTTGGGGCAGGATAGGGGTGAGAGAGCAATGCTTTGCCAGCCCAGAGGATTTGACAGGGACTAGGGATGCTGAGAATGCCATGCAAGCCTTGTTCTTACCTGGAGGCAGGTTGTTGCCTGAGGCAGGTGGTGCTGTTGGGCCGTGGCTCCCACTGGTCCCCTGGGGAGCTGGAAATCAGCTTCATTCTCTTAGGAAAGGCATATTTTAGTTCTATTGATGCTGCTTATAACTCCACCATAGGCTGAAGGGAAACCTGAACATGCTATCAGCTCATTTTTCCTTCCAGTCCTATTTAGTGTCCGCTCCTTCACCTCCTCTGCTGCTCTTGGTGCAGGGCTGCTCTGTCCCGTGCATTCTGGGAATGCCCAGAAGCATTCCCATGCTTCATCACTATGAAGCATGGGAATCACCCTAGAAAAACAGAGGAACTCATGGTGGCTGCTTGTAAAAACAATCCTGAGAGGGCTAGTGGGAATTTGTACAAGTAGCAAGTCTTGCTCTTTGCCTGCACCTCTCCACCCTCAGAGTGCACAGCCTTGGCAAGGAGAAGGTGGTTCAGCAGTGCAGAACAACTCCAGGAGACCAAGACCCTACTTGTTGTTCCTGCATTGAGTCTGTTGGGTCAGGCTGGCTGCAGAGAAAAGTTACATTTCAAGCCCTGTATGAGATGTGTGTTGCTAAATTATCTGTATCAGCCACTTCTGGTGTAAAAAACCCCACTTTTCTGGCCATCAGATGACATGGAAAAATGTTTCTTTCCTGGCAGTTACTTAGGATAATTTAAATAGGTTGCTGTGCTTCCTGATGAACACGAAGAGAACTCTCTACTTCTGTTTATGGCTGTGCTGAATTTCTGAGCACTTTATTTGACCAAGGCTTCATACCCCCCTGTACCCCTTGGAACTGGTTTTGGAGGTTTTGTTGTTTGTTTGTGTGTTTGTTTTAACTTTTAAGATACCTTTATGTTATTGTAGCTGGGAACTTCAATGTGGTTTTGTTTGATTGAGGTTTTTTTAAAATAAATTTAATGCTTTATCCCACCTGTACCTGCATAGTCTTCAGCTGTATAGGACTCCCTGAGTTTGACCCAGTGCATTTTGAGACAAAAATACATAGAAAGGAAGAACGGAGGAAGGGCTATGATGTGAAGACTCAGACAACAAGGAAAAGTTTGTAATGATTCTTACTTTCTTGAAATTCAGTTGCAACATTTTCATTGATTTCAGTGGCAGCAGGATGGCAGTCTACTTAAAAGGGAAAAAATTGGCATTTAACCCAAAAAATCTGTTCCAACCTTATATCTCCTTCCCTTTTTTTGCATCAGTTCCCAGTATCAGGCTGAACAGAGCAGCCATGTGCTATTTCCATGCTCCACTTTGCCCTTCAACAGCTCTGTGATGCAACCTATTTCACACAATATGGTAAAACTCCTTCCCCAAAGGGCTGTAAAGCCATGGATTCATTTGCCAGGGAAGGCCACCAATTTCCTCTCAGCAAGGGCACTTGACTTGGCCCACAGTGTCCATGGTTGTTTTCAACTGAGCCTGAGCTGATAAGGGGATTTCCTTTCAAGTGGAAAAGCATAAACTATATTTATATGCAGATAATTTCCTATTTGTTGGATTTAGTGTAACAGGCTGAATTTCTGGCCTGTCTCTCCAGCGCTCTCCGACCACATGAAATGTATTCCGAGTGGGAGTTTTTTTGCCAGAAGCTGAAGAGATGCCACAGTGCAGCTGACTGTGGATGGCAGAGGTGGAAGGACATGACCAGTGCCCTTTATTCTGCTTTTTCTATGAGGGGGTAGCACAGACCACAGCACCTGCTTAGCATTTGCTACCATGTTCACTACAGGTGCTTATACCGCTGACCCACCATTTTATCTGGGCAAAGTATGTATATTTTGAAAAATAATTTTAAAAAAGAAGCCCTTGAAGAATAACTAATGCCTGCTGAGCCACCTTCAGGACTCAGTGATTTTGCAGGCAAGTAGGACCATGCTCAGCTAAGGAGCAGGAGAGTTTAAAATACATGTGTAGTAGAGGAAGGATTTACTGAGAAAGCTGGTAGAAGACTGCCAAACCATTAATGCCCAGGAGGAATAGCATATCAAACCAGCAGTACTTCATGTTCATCTGGGAAACCTATTCCATTCCTCTCTGCAGGGATTTCCAGAGGATGAGACCCCAGTTCACAGCCAACTGATAATTATTAGTCTTCTCTGTATCAATTTAGACTTGCAAAGCACCTCAGGATCCCTCCCTGAAGGCATTGTTCATATTTATTGTGTTATCTGGGGTTTTTATATTGCATTCACTTCAGTGACTGCCAGGGGAGTATGCTCTTGAGGTTTAAAGATTAAGCTTTTATTTAAATATATATTTCTCTAATGTTATATATCTGGTTTTGCTTAAACTTGTTTTAGAAATCCTTTGTTTTCTGGGTCCTTTACTACTGGTCCATCTAACTCTCAGGTTGTGGATGTTACCAGCAGCTCCACCTGAGCCAGTGTGCTTTGAAAGATCAGGACTCTTCCAGTTTCACCCTCCTGGGAATTTGTGTGTGGTGGATCGAGCTACATGAAGGTTTTATAGAGGAACATCTTAAAGTCTCCTTTTCTTTATACTCCAAAAATCCATAAAGTAATAAAAACATCTCTGAAAATCAATAAATACCTTACCTTTTCTGGGAGTATTTAGTGCTTCTTGAGTTCTTTGAGATTTGGAGTGGTGTCTTTCAAGGAAGAGCACATAGCTCTGGCCCACCCATCTCCACACAATCTTCTGGTTCTAGACAAAGTTTTTTAAGTTTCTGGGGTGTTGTCTGTCCTTTCTGTTGTAGGATCTTGTCTGTTTATGTCTTTCAATTTTGGAGATTTTTGCTCTTTTTTTTTTTAAGTAGAAGTTTTGCATGAAAACCCAAGTGCTCCGAGGACAGCTGATGGTCCTTGATGCCTTGAGTTGAAGCTGAGATCATTCTTCTACTGTAAAAGGGCCATTAATCAGCACAGAAAGTTACAGTTAATAGAGGAATTCAAACAGAATTTGTGCAGACCTAGGCAGGTCCACCAGGCTATGTGTGCTATAAACATATATATGTACTTACCTATGTCTGCATTTATACACACATACAAATATAAATGAAAAAAATGTATGCTACATTCCAGCAAGAAAAGTGTCAATATTGAAAGTACTACCATCTTCCTAGTTCTGCCCACTAGAAGTGTGTAACCCTAACTGTGCATTAGAATTTAAATGGTGTAAAATAGCAACATTTTTTCAGCTTTTGGTTTTCAGGGAACTTTTCTCCTGCAGAGTTTCTCAGCTTGAGAAAGTATTAAACTGCACAGTGGATTCCTGTACCTTGTGCAGCCATGCAAATTACCATCTAGTTTTCCCATGCCCAGCTCGAAATACGGCTCCCATCCTACGTAACCATATCCCGGTGTGAGACAATACAATATTGAGAAACACTTCAAGCTACAATAGTAGTAATGCAGATCTTTTGTTTTATCATTAAGTGGAATGAATCCCTGAGGACTCAAGAGAACTCCACAGAAGCCTGACATATGCAAAAAGAGGCTGGTTATGGTAAGCAAGGTTAGAGGTATGTGAACAGTCAACATGCACATTCACACAATGAGTACACGAACACCCAGTATGATGGGAATTTTGGTGAGGGAGCCTTCCTTCTTGCCTGTACCACAGACAAAGGGATAACATCCATCACAATTTATGAGATCTCAGGATGGAGAGATGTAAAAATATCAATGCTGCATCCATTTCAGGCTGTACTGACTGAGTACAACAGACCCTAACTGAGCTACAGCTCAGTGAAGTCTTTCAGAGAGTAAAGTCTTTCACCTTAAACATGTAAGATCACCAACTGAAAGTCAAGTGTATCATGCCAGGTAAATGTTTCTTGTCCCTTTCTACTAGTGGTGAAAAGCTCCTTTGCAGAGGGGAATAGGCACATCCTAACAGAGAGAGCTGGATGACGTGAATGCCATGAGGAGCCAGGGATAAGCTTGGATCCAGAGCTCTGCACAGGAAAAACAGCAAAGGGAGGTGGCCTTCCATAGAGCTCTTTGAAACAGGCAGTTGAAATCTCAGTAATGGGAACAAGGCAGCCACATTCAGGCAATCAAAGTTTGCACAAGAGCAAAACCAAGTCCAGCCATAGCCTTTGACCCCTTTCTTTTCGAGGATGGCAGGTTCAACTCTTCTGCATTGGCATCTGCAGTAAATATGTTTCTTTCCAAATGTCTTCAGTTCAAGAAACGAGTCTACAAGATGCCAGTGCTCATTTTCTGTGAGAGGTAGATCAGTCAGGTTGTCAATTAAAAGCACTCACTGAAGGTGAGCTGTAGATAAATTAATCTAATAGGAAAGCTCCATAGGTCAACAGCTTCCAGTCACGATGGGGGAATGTCATAGTACATTGCCTGTGATTGCACATGATGGCAATACTGTCTGTAGTCACCTGGAGGCAATGTCCCTGGATATGTTAATGACACCTTTGCCTGCAGTCTGCACGGTGCTGTGGTTCATCATGTTTGAGCTGAAGGTTTGCATCTGTAATGACCAAAGATCTTATGCTACTGAAATGTCCACATAAGCATCCTGGATGGCTGTCTCTATGCTTGGGAAGCATCTCCTCCTCATATACCAGAAAAGCAATTGTCACACACCCAAGAGGAAATGAGAATGGGTCATTTTGTAGACAGTACTACATGGAACCAAGATTACAAGCAGAGAAGGTGCAGTCTGGCATGGGACATTACCAAAATACAAACATCTGGAGATCCTCACAGAGGTCAGCAGGATTTGGCGATAGTTGTTGGCTAAACCTCCAGGGACTAGTGGGTTCTGCACGCTCTGCAGTCTGGCCCAAAAGCAGCAGCCATGGAATTGGAGTTGCTCCAAGGACTACACAGGCTGAAGAGGTGGCCTCTGACCTTTCACAGTGAAGTCCTGCCCTCTGAAGCAGAGGTGGCCCAACATGACTGAAGATCAGTTCATTGGCCAGATATCCAAAGAAGAAGGAATGAAGACTTCCAGTCATCTCTGATAAGCTGCAAAGGTGGAAAAATCTCGGGTCAGGAGCAGCAGGGTGTAGGCACACTGACGTGCAGAGTGACACTTGAAAATAGAACACATTCTTCCAGCCATGACCAAGGTAAGAAGACAACGCCCACCAAACATGAATTTGGGGGAATATTCATCTTGTGCCCACTGCATTTACAGAGCATAATTTTCAACTACAGCAAACACAAAAAGACATGATTGCACACATGGTGTGTGAGAAGCAAATCTTTACACAACATTCCTAAGAACTTCAGAGGAAGAGGTGGAAAAATCCAGATGCTAAGAAATGCTCTCTGCTGGACATATCCCTCAGATGATGATTTGTTGCTTAATATAATGTTTAAAACATTATATTATTGGCTATTGTTCCTCAACCAATCAGTTCATATCTGGATTTTTTGTAAACCTGCTTCATATTTATCCTCCCAGAGACTTTCTAAGCAGTAGTAGATGTTTTCAGAGATGCAAAAGGAATTCTGGATTAGTTTGGTTGGGGTCTTTTTTCAAGATGAAGAGGAATTTGAGAGCAAAACCAGTTTATATTTACTCACCAAGGCCTTTATTTTATAATACAAATAACAGACCTGAATATGGAAAAATAATGATGATTTCTCTCACAAACAGAAAGGTACCTTTCATCCATAAAATGTCTCAAAACAATTACAATCCAAGTAATGAAAAAAATCCTTTAATGGGAGACAACTGCTTTGTCGCAAAAATTCAGACAAATATTTGTTATGCAAAAGCAATTCCTATTGTAAAAGGCAGTGTAGGATATTTGGAAATGTTCTCAAGAGCTGTATTCCCACCTCTACAGAGATATAAAATTGTATGATTCCACCATTTGCACCACAGCAACGGGTCAAGTGCTCCAAAGGCACGATGGCTGGGTAGAGGAGCAGCCTCTGCCAGAAATCGTAGACATTTTACGTCATGCACATTCTTGTTTTCAGCTTCCCGTTACTGTTTTCTTTCAGTTTAGGGATAATCCAAGATGTATGTTTCTTGCCATTTAAAACCAAGAGAAAAACCACAACAGTATTTTCCATGTAAGCCAAAATCTTTCACATGTGCCAACTGCCAAAGCAGACAAAAGAGCTTTGATCGTAGTCAGACACCATAACTAGCTACTTGTTTTAATTACAGAAAGTTTTAGCTATTATTACATGACAGGCTGGCACATTCAGCACATGACATAATTTTATGAAAGCTTTTCATTTCTCTCAGCACAGCTCCAGCCCTAGGCTATTCCACTCACAGCAGAAGCATCAGTTTGAGCGAAGCCAGGGAGATATTGCAGACCGAGACCTATGACAACCCAATCCCACACCAACCCCGCTCCCAGCCAGGTTGGGACACTGTCATTCCCAGTGTCCCAGCCAAGGCAGAGCTATGAACTGTCTACAGGTCATGTGTTTTCTTTTGTTCTGGTAATTTTTCTGGATGAAACAATTCTAAATCCCTGGGGTTTGGGACATACTGTCTATTGCTTTTACTTGATGTTGTCCTTCTATTTATAGTACATTAGCTGTTTTAAATAACTGATGAGCTAACACCCAAAATATTGAGGCTTTTTCCTGCCTGGGTCACTGTCAGACCACCAGAAAAAAACCAGCCATGGTGCAGGTCAGTCCAAACATTTTCACAGGTATTCCTGGGCTAGTATGTGCTTACATGTCTCTTAGCAATACTTCCATTTTGGCAAAGCTTTCTGTGAACAAACTCGCAAAAGCACTGATGAAGAGCAAATCAAAGGGGCTGTGACAGTCCTCAAAAAGGCTCTGTGATTTCTGTTTGAACAAATGCTTATGAAGACTCATTTTCTCATAGCTCTGGAGCTCTAATCCTCATCTATTCAGTGCATTGGAGAAAAATACCAAATTACATCCCCTATCACTGCATCTAATTTCAAATGAAATCAAATAAGCATAGTAAAGAGAATAAACACAAATAATTAGTGGCAACGATAACATAGGAATTGGGCTGAAAGAATATCTTTCTCTTGGAAAACACTGGGAAGCAGTGTCAGAGTTTAATTTCAGAGATTTCTGTTTAATGTAAGAGATTAATTTAACAGCCATTAAAACATCTTATTAACTCAAGTGCTAATTGAGTGCTTGGCAGGAATAAGAGAGCAGTGCCAACCATACACATAAAAATGGCTAGAATTTGAAGGAATTCTGTGGCTTTATATTTTATTGTTTTTATAACTTGCTTTTATATGTTTGGCTGGCCTTATATGTCGGTGGCCTTACCTACCTCCTTTGTACCTGGTTTGAAGATGCCATGCTCTGATGGTACACAATCTCAGCTGTCCTTTTGGCTGAGATCTTGCAGCTTGGATTGAAACATGTACCTTGCAGCGATGCCAGAGTTTATAGGTGGAAAGGTGCAAACTGCTGAACTTTGGGAATTCTCGGTGCCAGGACTGCTGACGTGATGGGCACTGAGGGAACAACTGCTCCAGCTGTTCCAGTAAAGGATCCATGACCATGCTGACCACCACCCTCCCAGGACTGGTGTTTGATTTGCAGAGTACCAGAAAATTTTTCTTCCTTGTGCATGGACATCTACAGTTTGTAGGGAGAAGCTAAGACTAACAATACTCCTTCCTCTACATTCGACCCCCAACAGTGATGGTTTGTGTTTGATACACATTGTTCACTGGGTCCTTTTGTCCCTAGCACCCATGGCCTGCAAAGGCATCTTACCATGGCTCCTAGAGTGAGAGAGGATGGTCACAGATTGCTGTACTTTGCTTTTGCAGAAGCACAGAGATTGCCTCTGCTCCTTTCCCCACCATCAGCCGCAGTGGGAAGAAAGCAACGAGTTTTTCTGGTCCAAGGAAAGCCAAGGCATCACATAGCCTCAATTTTGCTTGAGACCTCAAGGGAGGTATATTCCACTGCTGAAAGTGTTACAGAGACACAGCTCCAGACCTTTCCCCTTGATGACTACAAATGGAGGTGGGAGGTAGGGATCTTACTCCTTTAGGGCAAGCCTAAACTTCAAGTCATACCATCTAAATTAGCTAAGCACATCCAGGAGAAGCCGGGATTTACAGTCAGACCCACTGGCTGACACAAGCTCCTGACTTGTGACTACAGCACCTGCTCCCATACGCTGGGAGTCCTTGGTGTGATTGCTGTGATTGCTGTATCTACAGAGAGCGTAGCTTCCTCCAGCTCAGCAGCTGCAGCATTAGTAATTTTACACAGAGCTGCCTCGAGTCTGGACCCCCTGAAAGATTATTTAGCTCTAGCTTGCACATGTACCCCGCACAGATTATAAAGTGCTTCCAGTGGTCAGATCCATTGGGAACCTCGTGCTGCATGTTATCTTCCCCAGCCACCTAGAAATGACCAACCATTAAACAACTAGTGCTTAATAATAAACTTGCTTGAGGAAATTGGCTGGAGTCTTACTTTTCATTGTGCTGAATGAATGGAGCTAAATATAATCCAGAGCTCGTTTTGCTGGGTAACAATGCAAGAGAAACTTCCTGTTCTAGCAGAAATCCCTGAGTTTAAAAGTAGGAGTTTCTCTAGGCTGGGTGAAATTCTTCAAATCTCAAGAAACATATCTGGAACTCTCTAAATTCCTCTTTCCTCTCTCTTCTCAAATACAGATATTATTTTAATACTCTCTGTGAAGAGTAATGTAGTGTCTCTGTTAGAACCCAGCTGAAAGCACAAGTTGTTTTAATCAATGAGCACTCAGAAACAAAGGTACTTCTTGGCTTAAGACCCAAATTCAGTAATTATTTTTTCAGCTGAACTGGAATAAAGACATTATTTAAACATGTATCTGTCATCTCACACTGCCTGCGGCTTGCTGTTGGATATCTATTTCTCAGGAGCACTGTGGCAGCTCCTTATGTAAAGAGAAGAAAACATAACCGTTTCCTTGCATGACTTCATTTTGGGATTATGTCTCCTTACATCTCCTTCCCTGGAGCATTCTGACAGGAGAGGGCTTCAGGTGCTAACAAACCCTGTGGTGGGTGTGCAAGTGCACACTGATGTTTGCAAATAGGCCTGTTTGTGTTACAGATTTGCAAAACAAAGGGCCTCTGCATTTGATTTTTTGCTCAGGCCTGTTGGGCTGCAGGGGAGAGGGAATCACTGGAGAACCGGGAGCTCAGAAGTGACACCACTGCCAGGGCTGGGAATCAGGAGATTCAGCCATGTTAATCCTGCCAGGCTCCTCTCCTTCATTTTGCCATTGGTTACGCTTCCAACCCATCAACTTTCTGATGAGCTTTCCATGATGAGTTTCAATCCCACAGTGCTGCCTGTGAGAGCAGCCTCCTTGCAGAGACCTGTGCTCTCAGAGAAAAACAAGGAGCTAATCTGCAAGTCCTTTTCAACTCTGCAAGTGCAAAATCTGCCCTTTTCCCTTTGTGGCAGTGCCATGCATAATGGGCCTGAATGCAGTATTGCCAATGAACACTGACTGCTCTTCAGCTCATGAGGCTCCTGCATTGAAGCCCCATGGGGCTGCGTCAATTCCCATTAGAAGAGGTGGTCCAGGAAGTCAGGTGAGCCACAGCTGTTGTGGGTGAGGTGGACACTGAACACCTACTGGGTGTCAGAAGTGTTAGGTGGCTGTTAACACCACGGTAAGATTTGGTGGGGCCCCTGGGCAGACCTGGTTCGATCCTGTTGCTTCACTCATCTGGGGCCAAGACACTGGGTCAAGGGGGTGCGAGCAAGGAGGAGGCAGAAGCTGGTGGGGTGTAAACAAAGGTGTATGGTGGAGGTGGAGAGTGGGCAAAAGGCCATGACCTCAGGGTAGGAGTGAGAGGAGGTGGAAAACAAGAACCACGTAAGGTACCTGACAGGTATCTTCGGGTATCTCCTTGGATATGTGCAGGAGCATTCCCGGGAGACAAGGGGCTTGCTGTGCTTCTGTGCAAATCTGTAGGGCTTGCATAGACAGATACTCAGGTCTGCAAGATTGTACCATGAGTGCAACAAGCTATTTGGTAATCCTCTGCCTCTGAAGGGCTGCAGGTGTGCACAGATAACAGACAGATCACCTTACCCTCCACCAGCAAGATCTGGGGCACTGCTGGTCTTTTCAGGGCCGGGTGACAGCTACACTGCTACAGAGCACATCACTTAGGGGAGAAAACACCTTGGGAGCCTTCAACTCAAGGCAGTGGCACTCAGGTGTAGACTACTGCCTTGAGCAGAAATCCACCTGAGCTGAATCTGCAAGAGAAACTAAACATTATCAGTTGCTCCTGCAACTCCAGCAAGCTGGATAGTTAGAAGCAGCTTTCAAAATCTGTATATGTGCTCTCTGTATCACCTGTCCACCAAGTGGTGTTTGGCCTTTCAACCTGGAACAGCACCATGTGGCACTTTCCCTCGCTATCCCATGGTTGTGTTTCTCTGCAGGGGATTTTCCACACAATGTGACCCTGAGATGCTCGTGGCATAGGGGATGGGGTATTTTTTGGGGGAGGGGATCACACCGTGGGTCTACCTCTATGCACTGGATAATGAACACAGAGGCTGGAGCTTGGGCTGTGCCCTTGGATAGATCCTGACATGCTCTGGCACAGCCACAGTCCCTGAGTGTGGAGACAGAGCTTGAGGAAGACAGAGCATGCTTCTGTCCACAAGTAACTGAGACAGCTTTCTGTACTTTAGTCGGGCCCTGCAGAAACCCCTGAGCTGTGAGGAGTGGCTGGAGGACGCAGGAGCAGATTTCACACTCTCACCCTGTGCTTTGATGCTCTTGCCTAATGAGTTAATCAGCTGCTCAGTGTCGCGCCTGACATGGGAAAACAACAACAAACACAATCAGAGGATGAAGTGAAGACAGCAAAACATTTTCTGGCATGTGCTCCTTTGACTGCAACATCAAAGATCACATTAAGATTTTTGTAAAGAGTTATATCTCTGGGTTTCTTTAGCTCTGAAATTATCCGGAGTGTCAAACTCCATTTGCAGGAAGACCTTTTGGGGAGGAGGATGCTGCTGAAAGGGCAGAGATGTTTAATATTTCACGAAGAGCATGCACAGACTAACACACAGTTCTCAAAACATCCTTATTAAAATGCTTTAATTAACATTGGTTCAAACACTAGCAGACTTGGAGCTACACATGTCTCGGATACATTAGGGCTACTGTGCACTGCTCAGGTCCCAATAGGAGCATCATTTCTCTCTCCCAGGAGAAGGGATGCATCTTGAACTCCCTCACAACCTCCTTTTAACACCACGTGAGATTTTTCATCTTGAAGGGCCGGGAGACATTTTTTTACCTGACCACATGCCAGCCCTGTAACCGTTCATGCAGAGCAAATCAAGTTAACAGCATAAAGGGAGCAGCAGAGATGATCCTTTCCCTTTCACAGCCTGTAGTTTCAGTTCCCCAGTGCCATTAATCTCATTAACTTTCTACCTGGCATCTGGACTAGGCATCCCCCTGCTCCCGCAAAGGCACAGGGAGTGCTCCCCTGTGCTTGGCCACCTTGTCTATGTTCTGGAGAAGGGACAAGAAAAGTGCTTCATATCAAGCCAGACAATACAAAAGCAGGGGCACAACCTTATTTCCATGAGGTCTTTTTTAAATGGAAAAAAGATGTTTCTTTTCTCACCCAGAAGAGACTGAGTGCGTTACATTTTCTGAAAAACAGGGCTAACTTACTGAAAAAGAGACGTAAGGAAAGGTGTGTGGAAAAATACCTGCCGTGTTTATTGTTCCTTGGGCCAGGAAGGGTTTTGGAGATCTCCAAGAAGGCAGTGCCCTGGTCTGGGGGTGCCTGGTTACACATGGGCTAAACATCTGCAGTGACTGTGGGACACCTGGTGCTGCCGACCCTGTCCCCATCGTGGGCACTCACTTCCATCACGGAGCTCCAGCCTGCCCCACTCTCTGCATAGGCACAGACCACAGGGAAAAGTCAAGGACTAAAACTGTCGCCAAGACCAACCAGATGGCAGCAGCTCGTGAGGAAGTGCCCTTTGACACCGGCCACTTTATCTGCGTGGAGATAAGAGGAAGGGGCTGCTCTCTGGGTGGATGGATTGCTACCCTTCCCAAGCATTCCTGCCACCCCGCAGCAAAGCCATGGAGGAGCTGGGTGGCAACTCCCACACAGCTTTTGGAGTGATTATTAACCCAGGCTGGAGTCACATTCCCAGCAACTTCCTTTGGTCAGCACTGACGTGGCAGCACAGCCAAGGTGAGTCAGATCTGCGGAGTGAGTGGCTGGAGGATCCCATCCCCACACATGGATCAGCGGGAGGACACCATTCCTGCACATGGATTGGTGGAAGGACACCATTCCTACACATGGATTGGTAGGAGAATACCATTCCTGCACATGGATTGGTGGAAGGACACCATTCCTACACATGGATTGGTAGGAGAACACCATTCCTGCACATGGATTGGTGGAAGGACACCATTCCTGCACACGATCAGCTGCAGGTCAGCATCCCTGGAAACGGATTATGGGCTGGAGGATAGCATCCCAGCATGCAGAGGAGCTTGCACTTCGACCTACAATAGATATGAATTTCCATCCCAGAGAAAATACATTTTAATTATGCAAACTCTATGCGCATTTTTAAAACATAAGGAAAGAAAAACAGGACCCTGTCTTATCTTTTTGTGAAATCATTATTCATTTGAAATACATGGATAATTAACCACATTATCATGCAAATTTAAGTGAATTGAGCTGGCTGAATTAAAGAGACTTCACCTACCTAACCATAAAAATTGCAACACGGGGCTGTCGCAACAAAGCTCTGAGCACTATTTTTAGTGCAGCGCTGTAAGAGAGGGCCTGTGGGAGGGCATCTTCCAAAGGAATGCAGACGGTATCTTTTAGGAGAAATTAATCCTTAGGAAACCATTACTAGCTCTCACGAATGGCCAAGGGATATTTTGCTGGCCGGGCTGGAGTTTATACACAGAGAGCCACATGCAACGAAAAAAAAATCATGACTCATTGAATTTAAGGAACAGTGTACTGAAGCCAAATTTGCAAATGCTCCTCCTTCTGCTCCCGCTCCCTTGGCTCTCTGTCTTTGGGGCACACCAGCCCTTTATTCATGATCAAAACTAAGGTAAAAATTCTTATTTACTGCCTCTGAATGAAAGCACTTTAGCTTTTTCAGGATTACAGTTCTGCAAAGCCCTCACGTAATACTTTTTGTCACTTGAAAAATACCCACGTACTGAGATCAACTTATTTCCACTTCCTGTGATTTTACGGCATAGCATCTTCGACTGCAAGGTTTCAGGCATTAGCACATAAAGAGGATATGCACAAATACCTCCCCTTGCCAAAAAAAGGACCACGTTACGGGTCTTTGAACAACCACCATCCAAACCAGACCCTGAATGGTGATTTTTCCAAAGATATTTTGGTTTGTGGTTTG
>VYXB01005458.1:146041-258060 GCA_013397135.1 Pachyramphus minor | reverse complement strand
GTTTCTTATAGCAGGAAGGAGATCCAGGAGCTCCCATCTCCCTGGAAAGTCACTGGGACTTTGGTTGCCCAAGCGACTTCAGCAAACAGGACTTCACAAACATTCTATACAGTNGTGCATTACCCTCATCCTCTTCTCCCCTTGCATATTGACTCAAAAATATTTGACCCTAGACGCAGTGGTCAGAAATCTTTACATGAAGGAGTAATGAAGGTGCTGTTTCTTACAGCAGGAAGGAGATCCAGGACTCCCATCTCCCTGGAAAGTCAATGGAGCTTTGGTTGCCGCAGCGACTTCAGCAAACAAGACTTCACAGACATTCTATACAGCTAAGAAAAATAAATAAATAAAGTTTGTAAATACCCTAAAATTTTAAAACACTTGGTGACTTTTTATGGAGCACCTTTCCATTTATCAGCCCTATCCAGAGGCTTCAAAGGCAGAGCCATGGTGGTCAGTTTGGCCACCCATCCCCAGCCCCAGCCCTTCCTTCTAATTTCACCTCCCGCTTGTTGAAACTTGCTTTCGATCGCACATCCACAGGGGAAGGATTTACATTTTCCTACATGCCTGCAAAACACCTGCTGCAGCGTCTGAGGCCTCTAGATGCTACTATAATAATAATAATAATAATAATTAGAAGCACGATTCCCAGTGCACGCAGTGTGCAGCGAGGCAGCCGAGAGCCCGACCGCCAGCAGCTTTGTAGTCTGACATCTAATTACCAGCAAAGAAGAGGGTGGAGGAAGGCCAACTACGGCAGGGAAAGAGGGAACAGCTCCTGGGAGAAAACGGGAGTGTTTTACAAGGTAGATTTGCTCTCCTCACCTTTGCTTAATGAAGAAGCTGCAACTAAACCCCTTTAAGGTATCGTGCCTTTGTTCCTGTTGGGAAAGTTTGTCCAGGTGGATTTGAGGTCCTTTTCTGCTGCTTAGAGGATTCTGCAGGCTGGCATACATCTCAGAACACTCCAAAGGATCAGCAGAAACCAAGGGCCAGCAAGTGGGACAGCCCTGTGATCAGGGAGATGTCAGGAGGTGGAAACGGTCTGGGCAAGGGGTATGTACAGATACAGGAAATCTGCTGGGTCCCAAAACTCCCTGATTTACTGCCCCAGTGCAAAGCATCTGCCCAGCACATGGTCAGTCGACCTGACACACCTTAAAAAATCCCATGTGGAAACCCAGCAGGCTGAGACATAGGGAAGAAGGGACCACCAGGCCATAAATACAGTTCTGTATTTCTAAGGGAACCAAGCTACATATTTCATTCAGAATGGTGAGCTGGGAGGGATGGGGAGGGGTGGTTGTTTTATGGGAAATATCTGCAATTTTAGAATTTGTTAGTTACTTTGAAGCAGGTAATAAATTTGTCATGGACTGCAATTCCAAAATTGTTTCACGTCAGGTGGATCAAAGTGTTTGGTGTCTATGACTTCTGATGTAGGCCTTTAAAAATCATAAATTATCTTTTTCTCTAAGACTGAAAGACATTGAACCAAAACATTACAAAACACAGTAAAAAAAAATGAAGCAATTTCAGTTTGTTTAAATTTTGTCCAGTTCAAAGCATTTCTACAACAGAATTCATTTCTCAATGCATCAGCATTTCCACCCAGAATAAACACTGGTCCCAATGTTTCCCATCCCTCATGTTGTTACCCCATCTCTGCCCAAAAAAAAACCCCAAAGCACCTGAAAGCTGGAGAAGACAGGGACCTGCAGCTGCTGGTGCTGGTGGCAGTTTTGGGGAACAGTCCCCGTGTGCTGATGTGAGTTCCATGGCTGGGACAATGCTGGGATCACCTGGGATACCCAGAGCAGACACCAAAGCATTCACCCAGAGCCTTGTCAGCCAGGCACACGCGTCCGGCTGGTTTCTGTCACCACAGGCAGAGCTCAAGGGCACTGCACACACGGCTGCCTCTGCACACAACAGCATCCTGCCAGGCATTTTCTTGTCTTAACAAATTACCCTGAAGTGCCCTAAAATATTCAGTTTGCTGGAAGGAATTGGAGAAACGTGAAGACATAGGATGTGTTTTGCTGAGCTGACCGGAAAACCTGTTTCTGCAAAAAGTCAGGGCTTGATGCAGCACGGCAGCAGAAGGTGAGAGGCAGATAAAGGCATGACAAAGCCAATGTTTTGCAGTGACATGTTGTCCTGGAGCGTAGATTGGGAGCTGGAAGGGCTCAGTGACAGTCCAGCAGGGTCTGTGTGTTCATCAGGAGCCAGAGGCAACAGCCCAGCCTGCAGGACCAGCTGCTGAGGCGATGCTAAAGGCAGTCTAAAAATAAAGTGCTTATCAGGGTGAGAAGGGCCGAGTATTTCATCACTCTGCCTCGATCGATGACTAGCAAAGCACGAGCAAGGAGGACTTCTGTTTTGTTAGGAGCTGTGTTCTGATTCACAGTTTGCTGGGCTTCGGCAAATACCTTCAGTTGACTTAAGCCTTGTGGGAATGTGATGCAATCGGTGGGCTGCACCATCCCCCACCCGCTGGCATCTCTGCTGCTTGTAGTGCAGGACAGAAAACACAGCAAGTTTATGCAGAAAACACATAAAGTCCATGGCTGGCCCAAGGTCTGTAAGGAGCAACAGGTTTGGTGCTCAGCTCCTCCCTTGCCCACCTGCTCAGCAGGGAAAGGCAAACAAATCTTCCCCTGCAAGGGGGTAAAAAGGCTTCACCCCGTGAGGGACTTGACCAACTCTGTCCCAGGATATTTGTCATTTAAGGGACATTTCACTGAGCACACGGGTAGGTTGCCCTTGTGTCCATGGGAGACAGGCAGGGAAAGGGCAGGGAGAGGAGCCTGGCAGGGGCAGAGCATTGACTGGGCAGCAGCTGCTGCTGGACCCACGGCGCTGCGGCCCCTCTCGGTAGGCAGGGCTGGCTGTGGGCAGGCTCCGAGCTGCACAGGACATCTTCACACCCCTGTCCACACCATGCCGGGACAACCTACACATACACCCGTGGCATCAAGCGTCAGCCACTCCCGCAGCCTGGATCCTCGGACTGCGTTACCAAAGCCGAGCCAAGGAAAGCCCTCCAGCCCATCTGCGCTGGGCCATGCAGGGATGCTGGGGGATGGCACAGACACGGTGACACGCTCACACCGCTGCCACGCGAGGTGAGTTGCTGCCGCACCGGGAACCCTCGCCGTGGGAAAGCCTTTGATCTAACCAGATCTCCCAGGGCCGCCTGCCGGACTCCGCTTCCACTTCGGTACCTGCTCCTGTAAACATCGGCGCCGCCGCGCACGCAGAAGCCACATCCTGTCAGCCCCTGTTGCAATCTGCAGGGCCATCTCCTTGGCCACAGCGCACAGGGTTGCGACACTGCAGGGAGCGACACGTCCGTGTGGGGCAATGCAGGGCTGGTTCCCGTCGGGGCGCGGCGCCGGCGCTTCGCACCCGCACGCACCCAGGGCTTTATTTTTCAAGTGACCAAGGCAGGCTACGTGCACCAGGAGATGGTTTCTGCAAGTAACTCTCCACTCTGCAGGAACATATATCTGACTTTATAATTCATGCATGCCTGGGAAGTTCAATCCAGTCCCACTGGAGTAGCAAGCTCGGTGGGAGTTTATTTATTTAAAAGAGTGCATGCAGTAGCATGGAAAAAAAAAAATCAAATCTATCAGAAACCTTAGGTCTTAATCCTAAACCAGCTTCGCTTTTCTTAAGATATGATCTAGGGAAACTGCTTTTAAAATGTGGCTTCCATGGAGCCTTGGCTTTAGTACTGCAATCCCCACAGATCAGTATTATAGTATAATAATTAAAACATTTACAAAATGAAGATAATCTATGGCTGATCCAAGTTTCTATGGAAATTTGGAGGCTATGCTGTATGCAGCTGTTCCCATCTAATGCAAAGGTTGGCTGTAGCCCTGCTTCTGAGCCCATTTGTAAATAACTTAGGGGATAATTTATCTGTTATGTTTACAGAGTTCTCAGCTTGCACAGCTCCAACGTGTAACATTTCTATGGTTCCCAAGCAAAAGTGTGCCTTATCCTCCCCGCTCAGCCTAAGCAATTATTGTTCTCAGACTTAATGAGGTACCTCTGCTGAAAGGTGTGGGTGCGTGCTCCAGTGTTGCAGATGTTGCACTGCCCGAGATATGTCAGAACATCAGATGCACCAGTGGTGAAGAGGAAACACTCGCTCACGCTGGTCTGTCCTGCCCACAGAAAGTCAGAGGGGCTCTTGGGTGTGGGTCCATTTCTATGCCCTTGCTCCTCAGCTGATGGTCCCTGCTAACAGGTTTTGGTGAGCCCATGCAGGGTAAACACAGACCAGAAGAAGCTGAAAAGAAGGCAGTCCCCTCCCTCCCCCTCAGGATGAGTTCGGCATCTGAAGGGTAGGTAAATATTTCTCTCTAAATTCACGAGCACCTTTGTACGAGTCGCCACATTAACACCTCTACAGACTCACATAGATCAGGGGAGGCTGTTGGGTGACAAAGCAAAAGGATAGAAACACCTGAGAAAGGATCTTAAATGCTATGATGAAGGACTTTTTGGGCTGATAACCTGAAACTAGGCTGATAAAAAAACGGGACAACCTGCAACTGCTTGTGGTGGAGCAGAGAGCAGGCATTTGCTAGCGGCTCATCATCATGACATGATGATGTTTTACATTCACAAACTTATCTCCAGTGAGTCCGTGGCTGATATAAGCAGTTTTCACTTTGCAACGTTAAATTACTAATGAAGAAAGTATTAATAACCTCTAAGCAAAGAAGGTTTGCCAGCAGAGCAGAGCTCCAGCAGCTACACAATGGCCCCAGGGGTGTAAAACCTTCAAGCCTCATTGAAACAACAGCATGAAAATCTGCTTTTTACAAAGGGATAGGAAAACTCCATCAGTCAGGGTTGCATAGAATAAAATCTTTCAGCTGAAGTAGGGCTGGAGGTTCCTATCCTGAACAAATATTTAGGACCATTCACTGAATGGATCCCTTAGCATTAGTTTGAACTCAAAGACAGAAAGTCGTAATGTCTCAGTGCTTCACAGTGAGAATTAAATAAACCCCACAACAACCAACCAAAAATAAGCCAAAAAGACACAACTCTCCCCCCCCCCCATATTTTAATTATTGGTTGTATTTAGCCACTGCAGGGTAGCTCAGTTACAGTTGGGATGGAGGTGGTGATGGCTCAAAACTGCCACTGATTTTACAGAATAACTGTATCCAGAGGCCCTCAGTCATTTCTCAGGGAAAATAATTTGCAAATACAGATACACATCCCAAGACATAAAAAAACCTGCTAAAGGGGGCCTACAAGAAAGCTGGGGAGGGATTTTTGACAAGGTCATGTAGTGACAGGACAAGGGGTACAACTGCAAACTGACAGGAAAGCAGGTTTAGATTATATATTAGGAAGAAATTCTTTAGTGCGAGGGTGAGTATAGAAGATTTGAATACACATATTTGGTAGTACGAAAAGATGTAAGCCAAGCTGAGATCAACCCAAACTCCTCTGCTTCCCCAAAGGGCAGGATCGCAGCTCAGCTAAACCCCAGCAGGCACAGACTGCTCTGATGCCCCCATTCACCCTCTGGCCTCCAATGACTTGTGGTACAGGGAATAAGGAAGGGGTTTTGACATGACACAAGAGTGATTTCCTAGAAGACGACAAGATTTGCAGAGCTGCCTGTTGTTTGCAGGAGCACAGGTTTCTCTGTGTCCGTGCCAGGGTTTGCAGCAGTAAATCACAGGTTCACTTGGAAGCATTCCTTATTGCCCATGGGAGCCCTGTGGCTAAGTCACACTATTATGTTACCGTGGAGCGTCTATGATTTTTTTGTAGTTGGGGTTCTTTTGTTCCTCAACAGACCTTCTAGACATGTAGGTTTCCTTTAGCCAAAATTTTAAATTTCCAGTTGGTTATTAGCTGGATTTTCGTCACTGTCTTATATGCAGCCTGGACAGGCTGTGTAGACGTCTGCATATGGTTCTGTGCCGGGTTATTACATCCCTCACCTACATCAGAGCTGTTCCCTCTCCTTTTTGGAACAAAATAGATTAAATATCATGGGTTTTAGTAGAACTTTATCTATTGCCAGGAATCCTACATCAGTTCCTAATCATCATCATGATGATGATCATAAACTGTAACAATAAAAAACCTGAACTTGAGATTTAGCTGAGATTAACGGAACAAGTCTCCTTCAACATCTTAAGAAATCCACTAGAAAGCAATTTGCAGTCTGCTTGCTTTCTGCCCAGAGAAGTTATGGATGCTTCATCCCTGGACATGTTCAAGGCCAGGCTGGATGGAACTTTGAGCAACCCAGGCTACTGAAGGTGTCCTGAGGGTGTCCTGACGGTGTCCTGAAGGGGGGTTGAAACTATAAGATCTTAAAGGTCTTCTCTAACCCAAACCATTCTGTGATTCTGGTTTGGAGGACACCACCTCTCCTACCCTGATGGCAAATTTTGTTTTTTCTGTGATTGCACTGTTTTAAACTCAGGGCCTAAAAAGCTCTGCACGTGTTTCAGTCTCTCCCTGTTCACATAAAGATTTTGGATTTATTTTTTCTTTTTTAATTATTTAGATTCCGGTAGAGCATTTTCTTTGTAACTACTACTGGTACACACATAAAACCAGCTCTGAAACTGAACAGCAATTAGAGCAAATGTTAAGATCATCAGCCACTCAGGTCTATTAAAGCAGAAAACTATTTTTGAGGCAATCCAAGAAACACAACCCATTCAGCCAACGACAACACACCTTCCTCGTAAAGGCACAGGTTTTTGTGCAGCCAACAAGCAGCTGCATCTGACCCCTGAGCTCAGAAGAGCCCGAGTGCCAAATAATAATGCAGCTGCAACGTAGATGTATTTTGGGAGCACACTGTGCTTCAGTTTGCCTTCCCAAAAAAGAGGGCGTGTGCGTGGTGTCCTGTGAGTGCGTCCAGCCGGACAGAGAGACACAAGGGAAACCTGCTAACAGAGAGCAAACTGGAGCCAGACCTGAAGCTGTGACAAGATGGTGCAAGCTGGGATCCAGGAGTACATGGACTTCTCTTGCAGAACCAGCTGTCCTCATCCCATGCAACTTTGTCTTCCACTGACAGAGAAGTTCCTTTTTCTGTCATATACTGAAGGCAGAGCACATCCTTCATCAGGCTGCAGCGCTTGCGGGGCAGAATACATTCCTGATTATAAACAGCCACAAATTTCCAATCAATTTACAGTTAAGAATGACTTCAAAGAGGTCTTTAAGATTTTTCTCCCCTCCCTCCCTCCTTAATTTAGTAAAATAAAACCCCAGTTTAAATTTCTAAGGTGTTTTAATTCACTATAATTCTCAAATATATCTCAGACAAGAGTAAGGGCTGCTGCCTAATGTTCATCCCAGTGGCATCTTTCATGTCATCCTGCAAATGTAACCACGACACTCTTGATCATATAGGTTTAACCATATCTGCATTTCCTGAGCATTTTAGCACTTGCCTGTAAATAATTCAAACCATGTATTTTCAACCTTGCTTCTATTTTAACACTTCCCTAAATTCAGGATACCAATGTAAATGTGATATTTTACCTATTTATTTCTTTACCTGGGCCCCTGGATTTGCCTCCTGCCTCAGGCAGGTCTCTGCCATGATGTTGGCACTTGCTCTCCAGCTCCTCAGCGTTTAGTCCTACAGTCTGCATTCATCCTCCCCTCTCTTGTTTAATCAAAGTTTTTTAAAAATGATGGTTCTGCAGAGATTTTGCCATTTTTCTCTGAAATGAAACTGTCTCATGGAAAGGAGAAGTCATCGGCTGCACCAATAGGTGAGATAAAAAAGATGCAGATTGCAGGGAAAAATAATAAAAATAATTAAAAAAAAAGACACCAAAATCATCACAAGAAGTGAGCAGTATTGGGTAGGGAAGAGTACCTTGTTTATATACACCTCAAATGCTTTTCCCTTGTGGAGAAAAAAAAAAAAAGGTATCTGGATCTTAATACCCTCATGGGGATATTACAAGATCATTACACTTGGAGACTTTCCATCTTCCCCAGTCCATTAGCATCCCATCCCCATACCTCAAGCAAGATTTCCCTGGAGACATCACCTTCTTTCATCACATCTAATATCTAATAAAGACATAAGAGAATTTAATAACAGACTGCACAGGGGAGACTTCTGTTCAAACAGCCAAGGTTGCTGCTGATGTGTTGTTACTACAGATGCTGAAAAAGTGTGAGAGTGACTAGGAAAGTGTGGGGTGTTCAGTTTTGGAGGTCATGCTAGTGAAGCCCCAGGCAGCCCAGAATTTGTAGGAAATGAGGCAGGAAAAACCAGTTTCATCTGATCAAGTCCTGTTCCCTCTCACTTGGCTCTACAAATTTACAAAACTCTTCAGAGGAGGGATGCCTTCTCTGAAGGATCCTGAGACAACAAAGCAAGTGAAGGGACTAAAGTTGTCAAAATGAACTTGCACCCATCTTAATCATACTTGCTGAATTTAGCAGAATATTCCCAGATTGCTTAAAAAAAAAAAAATCCCCTGCTCTACTTGAGAAACCAGCCCCAAAAGGCACCTGGTTGGTTTCCTGCTGGATTAAGCATCTGCATGAAGAACACAGTGTTTTATGGTCCCTGTGCCCCAGCCCTCATATTGTTTCCACAGCCAAAATCTTCAATAATGGCCATTGGCTTTGGGTGCTCAAACTGAAAAAACTTGAGAAGTTAATTCTTTTTTTTTTTTTTTTAAATCTGGATGTGAATAAGTATTGTCAAAGCAGCAGTCTTGGATAAAACCATCTTAAATGAGAAGCTGGAGAATGAAGGATGCAAAAATACCACACCACTTCTAAAACTTGTGGTGGGCTAAAATAAGGCACATTGACCTGGTGGTTGGGCCTTGAGGTTCTGTGTGGCTTGTTCATGCAGTGCCTGCCAGGTCGTTTGTCATTCAATTTTACAAATCCACACTCAGGTATTCATTTTGCAGAGATGTACTAGAGCATTTTCTATAAATGCTTTTGCTGCTGCTGGAGATGGGTGATTGGCTTCTCTGTAAATTGTTCATGACTCCTCTCAGGTGTGTGCATGTTTAAACAGAGAAGAGAACAAGGTAAGTATAGACAAATGTTTGGTGACAAACATTATATATGTACTATGAGGTAAGTACAGATGAGAAATGGGAAACGTCTATTTGCTGAGAGCTGAGCCAGGCACCTGAGGGCAATGTCAACTGTGCCCTCAAGATTTCAGCTCCCAGTTTTGGCACTGGTTTTCTGAGGAGGGCATATATGCAAGGTATTGGTGGTAGCTGCATCAAGGTTATTCATAAACAAAGAACTCAGGAACCTTTCTCACTAAATCTGTAAATTCAGTTTTTACTACATTAAAAACATCTCAATGTTTTCAACTGTTTAATGTAAATTGGCAGATTTCTTGCACGCTTCAGGAGATTTCCTCCAAAATGGAGTAGGGCTGGTAATAATTTCTGAGCTGTTTTCTTTCAGCAAGGTCACTGTATTTTCTCTTGCTCCTTCATAGGATTCCCTCATTCTGGGCTCCCCACACTTGGTGTCCTCATCCTGCTTCTGGAGATCTGTCTTCATAGACCTGACACACAAGCATCACCTGCTTGTGTGTCACCCACTTTTACAGCTCCAGGGAGTCCCCACTGCTTTGCTGCTGGAACACTGAGCCACAGGGAAGAGGAGGTTTGCAAAGTCCAGAAACAATTTTAGGGAGAAGAAAGGAAATGCTGAGTGTTGGCTACTTGGCAAAGGCTGTGTGTTTGCTGCCGTTGTGGAAAATGCCTGGGAGGCACCATTAACCATTGCTCTTTGCTATGGGCTGGCTTGTGTCCACACTGCCAAGGACCAGCACTCTCTGAAGGGCAATGGTTACCTTCGTGCTGTGCAGAACTTGGCCTGGGTCTCCTCTGAGCTCCCTGCAGAGCCCCATGGACCCTGAGTCAATAACTATTGTACTGGGGATATTTCCTTTAGGCTTGAAATTCTCCAGATGATGAAAGGACTGGGTGGCAACCTGCCAGCATGATGCTTTTCAGCAGGATGTGAAGGCATTTTGGGTTCTGCAGCGCAGCATGGAGGTCAGTGGGCACAAGGCTGTCCATGGTAGAGTCTGGTCCAGCTCATGGCAGGTTCTTCTGTCTGGGCAATGCTGGAAAAAATCCCTGTCAGTCGTGTCGAGGTTTCTCCTTGGGAGAAACCAGTTGGTTTGCTCTGGAGCAGAGACAGGAGGGAGCTCATATGCATGCCACGGAGACAGCCGGTGAGCAGAGCCTGGGGGGGAATGGAGGCAGCCAAATTGGCTGGGCAGACAAAAGGAGCTTTCATACCCCCACCGTGGTCTCACCGAGTGAGACTTTAAACACAGAACAGGCAACGCAATTTTTCCTCACCATCACTCGCAGGAACGGCAGCCGGTCCCTCACCGCTCGCCTGCCACTGTCACAGTCGGGAGGTGACTCTGGCACGTGCTTCTTCAGCCACCATGAACTCCTAGAGCTTTGCCAGATGAGGACAATCTTTGTGCCTTGGCTCTGCAATTTTTAAAGGTTAATGTGACTAAACAGCAATTCTGTGTCTTTTTCAATTGCCTTAGCCTTTGATTTTGGGCTTGTCTAGGGGTTTATGCTCAGTTTTAACTTTAAAAGATAAGATGCATGAAACACTCACATAAAACCAAATTAAACAGCACACAACTGGTGGATTTCAGTATCTCGCCCATCCCATTTACAGTCCATGTTTTCAGTCATGCAGCTCTAGCTGAAAGCAGTGTGAGATGACATTTTTCTCTATCATGCGTCGCCCATTTACAGCAATACATGAAAATGTTTACCTTAAAATACAAATGTAATTACCAAGGTATAATTACAGATATGACTGCGCCTCTTTGAGCCACCTCAAATTATAGTTTCAAATTATAACAATAAAAAAGGATCAAATTAACAACCTTGATTAATTTCATTACAGAGCAGAGCGAACGCCGCTCGGCACAGGGTAAGATTACGCTGCCTGACCTCATTTCATCTGTCCTCTTCCCCTGCAACAGAAGAGTGCCCGATGGCACATCAGGTGAGCCATTCCTCCCAAAGACGTTGCTAAGCAATCAGCTGCAGGGTTATAAATGTTTTGAGTGGTTGATATACAGTGCATGGGGGTAGAGATTAACTATTTTTTTTTGTTGTTTTCTTTCCAGGTATTAAGGCAACTAGGGTGGCTCACCTGAGCTGCATTGAAATAGTTTGGATCCAAAAATCAACACAGATTTAAAGCAGCCTTTGGTGTTTGTGTACAGACTGAACTGATTTATCGTGCGTGCTATGTGCTGAGTTGCAAAACCTTTCTGTATTAGTGATTTAAAAGGAGGAACAATTTGATTTGTCATTACTAATAGGGATGTAACTAAATTAGTCTCCCACATACTTTATGCTGATGAGGTCATGCTTAGATTTCCCTTTGTAGATGTACATTCTCACTAGCTTTAATCACAGCTAAGAAACATATTGTATGAGTAATACTATTATGAAATACTGAAGTGTTTTCAGAGGGGTTTAGAAACCCAAGAAAACCACGGAAGTAAAAATCAAAGGTAAGCTTTAATATTCAGCCCCATGTTGTACATTTGATTAAATATTAATTCACAGCAATGTGTTGGGTACTTACAACCAAGCTCTCTTGACCCATTTGAAATGCATGGTCACGTATATAAACTTGGCATTTGAAAAAGGACAGGTCAATTCTGTAGATCCCACTTAAATCTTTTCTACAGTTCTTGCTTAATTAGTGGTCTAACCCTACCTTTACAAGTTATTGACTTGATCACAGCTGTAGAGTTAGGAAAATATTGCTGTAAGATAGATATGCAGGCCTTGAAAAAATACAGTGTCTCTCTGTAATAAGGTGTTTTTTCTTTTAGGTGTTTGTTTATATGCTTTTTTGTTTGCTTATTTTTTTTTTAGCAAAACAGCACGAAATGAAAGGAAGACAATGAAATTCTGGATTGTTAAAAGAATTTGACTTTTACTACCAGCAGCAGAACTGCTGTCTGGATGGGAATATTAGGAATTGGGCTGCTTCCTCGTTAAAAATGGGAAAAAAGGAAAAGCTGCTGTGCAGAGAAACTTCCTTGATCTACTTAGCGGGGTGCGATATGAGAAAATAATCGGGGGCTCCTTGTGCAAGGTGGGAAACTGAAAAATCCAAACTACAGCAAGATACCTCAGCGTTTGTTTTCATCAGTGAGCTGGGGAGTAGATGGTACAGGTTAGCAGAGTGCTGCCTCTGCTTCTGCCCTGCAGCTTCTCAGATGGGACATCACCTCCTCCACCACAGCCAATGCACCCACAACTGTCAGTGAGTGATTTGCCACTGTCAGCCCCTGCTCTGACCACCAAATAAATTCAGCACTGGGATGGAGCCACCTTTTCCCCATCCACAGTCATTCCTCAGTTCCCACATCTTCCACTGAAATTTCCTGAAGGTTTTTGTTTGTGTGAAACTGTTACTAGCATTTCATTTGGTATCAGAGCTTTGATCTCCCCACTTAAATGCCACATTAATGAAGAGCTCCCTTGGGTGCCTGAGCTCACAGTATTAGTTAACCTCTTCTGCTGGAAGTCTCACATAGGATTTAGAAATAATTCTGTGCATTGTGACAGAAACAAAAACTCATCCTTAATTACAAGTATAAATAAAAGGAACTTCTCTCCTTAGACTAACCCAAATTCAGAAAGCACCTTTGTGCTGCTTTTTCACTGCACTAAAGCAAAATTTCAAATTCTGCCTGCTCAATCTACAAGTCTCATTTCTGGTCAGAAAGCAGAGCATTTTCCTGAATACTATTAAGCACCTGCAAGCAATAAGCTAGCTAGATCCACAAAACATTTAGATTTTTATCCTTCTTTTGGGAATAGAAACTGACCTGCAAATTTTGGGAACACCCAAGTTTCATTACTGCTGTCAACTTGTAAATGGTTTATTGCTATTTTAAACCCCTTTAAAAAGCCCCTCAAGGTGCTGTTGATTTGATCCACAAAGGGATCAAGCTCAAATTTTGCAAAGAGCCTCTCAGTTACTACCCACAGATTTCTGACTTCTTACCAAGAACAGGCTTGTGGGGGCCCAACCACATGAATGCTGATGGAGCAGAGCTGACTGCAGCCTGAGCTTTCCACCTCTCTCCCCAATAGCTGTCAGGGGTGAACAGGGACAGCAACAGTAGAGGATGACTTTACCACCCAGTGCCAGAAGGTAGTTTTTTGATGCTGGTGGCAGTCACTTCAGGACTCCAGTCTACACTTCTTGGTGGTGGTGTTTTGGTTTTTCTTACCTAATTACATTTTTATGTTATACTTCCAGGTTCTGATCTGTACCCAGTCAATTGAATGCTGCAATGACTTAAGGCCTGTGCTTAGTTTCATGCTCATCTTTCTACCCCCATGACTTTTGTCAGCCTGGTTCTGAGTGGGCACAAGGCTGCTCTGGAGGCTGCAGAGTCAATACTGCAATCCTCCAACCCTGCCTATGAGCTGGCAGAGCCCAAAGCCCACATCTTCTAGTTTAGGAGGACTCCTGCAGGTGCTGGACCATTGTACAAAAGCAGGAGCATCACCAGTAGCACACCCAGCATTGTCCTACCGCCGTGCTGAGGTGGACTGAATCCCAAGTTAATTCCACTACCGGTATTTCCTTGCCATCTTAAGGGAAAAACAAACCCCTGTTTAGAGTGGACAGGGCTGCCACCTGGAGGCACCCCAGTTTTCCTACATAGCCTGTGGAGAGAAGGAAGTGCCTCTGTGAAGTCACTGCAGCTCCAGAGGCGTCTGATCGATCTCGTTGGACATTTATGCAGCCGGGAGATGGCAATTTTGGCACTCCAGTTAAGCGGAGGCCTCTTTGGGGTTAAGGATTTCATCATGCAGAACAGTGGTTATTTGCTCCTAAACTCAGTCAGAGCACTCTCAAGGGTTTTCTCTCGAAGGCCAGGTTCAGGCAGGACCCAAACTCCCACCTCCCCACTGATGTAACACTTAAATAAACAAGGACCTAAAGCGCTTCCATCTTCACCCGTTACCTTAGGCACCTCACAAACCCTCTCATCCCTCACCGATCCTCTCTGGTCAGTACCAGACTGTGTTTTCTTTTCCAGCACGAGTCTTGCAGTCGTGTCGTTGTTTCCCAGGGGTTCCCGTGAGGACGGGCAGGGAGCACAGCAGGGTTGCGACAGGGCTTGTGGCACAGCCACAAGCTGGTGCCGCGTCAGAGCCCCACGTCGGGCGGTTTGAGCAAGAGGAAACAGCCTCGAAAACGTCAAACTCCTGCAGATTTCTCGAGAAGTCAGGGGCAAAGCAGAAAAGAAAGAGGCAACCAAGTACCCAGAGATTTGCCCCATCAGCATATAATGACTTCCAGCTCACAGCCCCTCTCCTGCCCAGGCTGCGGGATGATTAAGTTTTGCCGTGCAGAGAGCAGCTCTTTTTTTTTCTTTTTCTTTTTTTTTTTTTTTTTTTTTTTTTTGCATACCGTTCCAGCAGAGCTAGGAGGTGGAGGGGAGCTGTGGTTGGGTTTCCTGCTCCTGCCGCCTCACTTGCCGTGCTGGCCGGGGTGTTTTCTCCACCTCTGTGACCACAGCTGTGTCCTTTTGTGATACCTGGCAGTGCAGTTCAGCAGCAGTAAGGGGAGAGGCAGGCAAAGGGGGAAGCCTCCCAGGAGAACACAGGAGGTCTGCGACAGGAATGAGAAACCCTTCATTCATGTCCCACCAGAAAGTCACCATCAGGCTCTGTCATAAGGGGGCATCACTGGGAGATGCACCTGTGCAGCCACCCCCAGCAAAGGCTGTTCCCACAGAAATGTGGCTCTGAGGGTTCATTTTTATTTCCTAAATAATTTATGTAAGAAAAGGCAAGTGGGAGGATGGGATTTCCGGGGTTCATGGAAACATCACCATTTTTGTTTCCTGTGCAACATGGAGAGGATGGAGCCTGATACCTTCACACTTTCCGGGTTGTGCCTTACCCCATAGGTGACATTTTGGGCACTGTCTGTAAAGAGATGCTCCACATGAGCAGAGGTGCAGCAAGTCATCACCTTGCAAACAAATGAGTGGTCACTTCTTTGTTTGCCCAAAGAGAAGATTTATTCCCCCATTCCCAAAATATTGATAAGTACAGGGTTTTCCTCAAATCTCACAGTTATCATGACTCCAAAGGGACCCATTCCCAGAGGAGAGGCTGTTTGAACCCCTCTCCTAAAACCCTTACAGCAGGAGGCCTGGGGTAGCTCACCCCGATGTTAGCAAAAAATAGGGGAGAGGAGGGTGGTGGAAAGCATTTCCCAAACCTGTCTAATTTTCATTTTCCAATATAAATTATTAAGGATATGAATTTATAAGCAGCCATCAAGTAAATTCACTAAACTGGTTATGGTCTCAAAAGTGATTATTTTACTTGCCTTAACCAGAGCAAATCTTACCTTTCATTGCCCCTGCCCCTTGCCTTGCTCCTAGTTATGTTAACTCTGGTCTCTACAACCTCATGAAATTTTCCCTCTCCCCAGGTGGGTGTCCTCAGTTTGCCAAGTCTTCTGCTTCTTGTGTTCTGTGCTTTCATGTTGAAAAATTAATGTGGAGATCAAGAGCTGAACTGGAACCAACCAACCTCGTGGGGCAGTTGAGGACTCCAAACCCAGATCAGCAGGAGTCAGTCTGATGCCTCCATTAAATGGGGAAAGAAGGTCAAACAGATTCTCCCCATCTCAGCCTCGGCTCAAAGTGGCAGCATTCCCCATCCCCTGGAAATGAAAGGTAGGACCATATTGCATCACAGAGCATTAGAGTGCGCGTTGCCCACCAAAACATCCTTTCCAGCTGCTACTTCACTATGTCTTAATGTACATTCCTAGGTGCACAGTTCTGCTGTGCAATAATCTTATATAGAGCCTTTAAGGCACAGTTCTTCCCATCTGTCCCAGGGCTTATGCAGCATCTCCACTGCTTGTGCTAATGGTACAGCCCTTGTGCTGTTCCATTCCTCTTCCTCACTCACCTCAACACACAGTCCCCTCTCACATCTCTATGCCCACCAGCAGGGTAAATCACTGCCAGCAGGATTTTACCCCCATTATGTTCACAGCTTGTTACAGTACAAAACTAATTTTCTCCAGTTTGTTTGAAAACATTTTTAAAAAATTATTATTTCATATAATTTGTGGGTCGCTCCTCACAGCTCAGCTCCAGAATCTCCCTGGGCCTGGTTCCTCTCCTGTCACTGATGAGCACTATCTTTGCAGTTGGGCTCTTGGTGCTAAAGGAGAGGCAGTTTTATATTCCCTTTCCACCTCTCTGAAGATGGAAGATTATGGAGGTATACAAACACACAGGGATTTGAAAAGCAAGTATCAAAAGAAACCTTATTCTGACACATATTTACTGAGTCCTTCTTTTAAAAGGAATGAAGATTTCCCATCCCATAAGAGCTTCCATTCAGCCCAGTCTGGCAGCAGTCCTCCAAGGGGAAATCAGAACATAAATGGCAAAATAAACCATATTTCTCCGTTCAAAGTAGGTCAAAGATAAGGAAGTTATCCCTCATTGCATCCAGGATGGAAAGGCAGGTACCCAGCCAGTGCAGACCAGTATGTTCAAAGGATGGTTGTGTCATTTAACCTGGCTGATCTGGAGGTTTAGTAATTTCTCAGCAAAGGCAGTCACTTCCATAAAATAAAATAAAACAGTAAAAGAAAAGGTGTAATTTTATTCCTGGAATAGTGTAATGCTGTCAAAACCACTCCACTGAGTTTTGTCGAGAGACAACTCCTTCATCCATTCAGTGCACTGTGGGGTCCCTGGGGTGATGCAGCCACACCAGGACAGCAAAAACTGTGGGGCAAAAACTCTCCTGCTATTCAAACTGCCTGGAGCAGGGGTTTTAACAGGCAGTTTTCTACCAGTTTTAGCTTAGTCATACCTATAGGTGTTATGAGAACCAGTGTGAAACTGTCCTCCATAGGTTGCTGCCAGCCTAGGCCATACTGTTTGCCCTGGCATTGCCCTTGCAGAGGGTGGGCTTGCTGCTCTGGGTTTTGAAGGGCAGGAGGAAGAGGGGATGCTCTCCCAGATATGAGCTGGAGATGTACTTAACAAAGCACAGCTGCACTGGCCTTCAAAGAGTTTTCTTTTTTTTAAATAACACATCAAGATACTTTTTTTCATCTCTGTCCCCATTTTCGCGAGAAATCCCAGTGTAATTTCCATGCTCATCAGATGGCAGCTTGCAAAATACATTTTCTTCGAGATGCAGGGGAATGTATTAAGTTGACTCCAGGTGACCTGTGACTCTGACAGGGACACACACTGTTTAAATCCTTGCAAATGAAAACCTTGCCCATGCCACAGGCAAATACTTCACTTTCCCCATGCTGCTCACATGGAGCTGGAAATGTTCGGTGAGTGAAGTCTTAGTGATGCATTTCAGCAATAATTCATATGCTATACATAATTTAGGACCTCACTGCAGTCCCCCTGTAACATGCATTGTGCAGCGTGTACATACAGGGCCAGACAGCAGCTTTAAGGAGGCTCCAGGCATAATCCACAGTAAGAAGAAGTTTGATCCATCTCCAATTTGCACCTGCCAGATCATGAAGGGAGCTAATTGGATTAAAATATTGTAATTATCATTTCATTTACATGCGGTAAAACCTTAGGGAAACATTTTAAATGGCAGAAAATTTGAGGATGCAGTCTCTGAAGTGTGCTTCTTAAAAGCCTAATGCTTTCTCCCTCCTTCATTGCCTGAGAGTAGAGTTTTATTCCCAGGAAAAGGTGAGTTTGATAAGCAGATGATGTAGCGCTGCTTGGTTTGATCACAGTCATATTTATCGAGGCTACTTGAATGCCTTTGATATCAGCAGTCCCTAGTGACTGTGCCCAACCCTTCCTGCAGCCCCCACCCAAGAAAAATTAGCTTTAAAACCTCTGTAAATAATTTGACCTTGGAGTTCAACAGACATCCAGTTGCAGGGGTGACTATGAGTGCAGAGAAGGAGCAGAAAAAGCCTTTCTTGGTCTAGAGCAGCAGCTCGCACTTCTCCACGGGGAGACAATCCCATGTTTTGGGGCCAAGAAGCTATCCCTGAATGCCCCAAGGGAGGGGATAAACCAGGAGCAGCACCTGGTCCCACAGACCTACCTCACGAGTGGAACATTGTGCCCTCAGATTGGGGTGGAATACTACCTGCCTCTTGGTGCACCTCCCAGGAGGGTGTCCAGCTGGTCCTTGGCAGCCCAGCCCTGCCGTGCCCTTGGAAAGGGCAGGGAGCAGGGATGATGTGCTGCATCTGTGCTGGTGCCTGTCATGGAGGAGCAGGAAACCACACACACACTGTGGTGCAGTTTCAGAGCCTAAGGAAGCAGAACACAAGAAAGGCCAAAAAGAACCCAAAGTCACGTCTCTTCACAACTCCTGGGTGCTCTTTAAGGGACATAACTTTGTGTAGGGCAGCGGATTTGCTTGGCAGATTTACAAACCAGAGCTGGGCTGTCTCCACTCCTGCATCAGTTGGATACCTCATCCTGGATCAGGTGTGAAGCCACTGTCATCCGGGTGCCCAGTGGAGAGTTCTGTGTCAGAATACGTCCAATTAACTTCTGTGTTTCTTCTGTGACACTCATTCAGGAATAAAGTTACAGCCATGATGAGCAATAACATAGAATGTTGCAATGCTCTTGTTCTCACAATAGCCTCAGGGTCTGGCCTGGTCTCCTGTGAAGCTGATATGGAGCTACTTAAGAGCAACTTCAAGCTTTGCTGAGCAGCCAGGCCTAAGCATGCAGAATTTTATGTGCTCATCAAAAGCTGAAAGGTGACAACAGAAGAACAAATATTACCCTTCAGAGGGGAAAAAAATTTGGAAGGAAACTCCATTTTAGGGAGTGTATTAACCTTTTACATGAAGACACAAAGCTTTGAGAAGTCTAATCTGTAACTGAGCCCCTGTTCATGCCAATGATGAAGCACAGGAGCACACGAGGGCAGCTTTAGTAGCTGCCTCAGCACCTTGCGTGACTGTTGCCAGCCCAGAGCCTACCACTGACACACTTCCCTGGTTTCTTTCTTGGGACAGTCAACTCGATACACAATACATGATTTTCAAAGAGCAAGCACCCCACCCAGTCTGGAAACTGGAGACTTTGTAAGACGTGTCCCATTAGACAGGCAAAAATCAATGCCTGCTTGGTCATTAGTCATTCTGGAAACCTCCGCCTTGGTGAGTCAGCCTGGCATACCTGGCAAGCTGGAAGGGAATCCGGTTTTGGGAATATTTTCTTTTTCTGCCACCCCAAAGTTTCCAACTTGAGCTGCATAGAGAGCAGCCAACCTCCCTGGGAAACTACCCAGCTGGGAACATGGCATGAAATCCATTTCTGGTCTCACCACATCACATTGAATGCATCTAAAAAATATTTAGCTGATGAGTTCCCTCTCTCCAGAAACAGAACAAACACAAAACAAAATAAGTATCACCAAAGCAAATTATAGGATGATGTCTTGTTAAATGCACAAGCCCAAGGGAGAAGGATAAATATCTGAAAAGCAGAATTTGCTATTACCCATTTTTTGGTGAGACATCTCCAAGAAGGGCAGCAGAAAGGGTAGTTGTACAGAAACACAGCAAACGCAGCTGTATAAGAAACAGCACTGCCCTGCATGTAGTTCCTCCGAGGTTCAAGTCAGTTGTGACAGTTCTAGCCTGGATTTGTATTCTCCACCTGGTCGTCCCAGAAAATCATCATGCCTGCGCATTTCCAACAAGCCCAGCCTGCTATGGATTGTAACAGAGAGCTAAGCAGGGTAGTTGTTACCAGAACAGCCACAACAGCTGTGAATGTATACAATGTGTAAAGGTAAAGCCAGTCAGGGGAAACGCAACTTTCAACATTTAGCAGCCAAATGCAGCTAATCATTACTTGTAACCACTGCATTTCTGTGAACCCAGGGGCATGGACTTGGTGCTTTGGAGAGGAGTGCAGACCAAGAGCACAACTGTCACCCGAGTTTCCTTTGGATACAAATGGAAGTGCCCATTTCCATAGTACAGGAGCTTCTGATTGCCCAGAACTGCTCAGACAAACACCAAAGCATAGGAGCAAGAGGACAAAATCCTGAAAGTCTGGGGATGTCAGCACAACAGAGCTCTCCTGATTCTGCTCAGTGTCACCACATTGGACCACCCAGCAGCAGAACTGGCTGGGAACCATGATTTGTCCAACTCTCCCTGATCATGGATGGCTGCAGAGCCCAAGGCTGTAAAACTCCAATGCAATGTCATTCTTGAGATCCCAGCAGCAGTGGTGGTGGTCTCCCGAGCACTGCCCTCACAGGATACAATTGCTACAAGGCAGCATTTGAGTTTTATGCCATGATGAGGTTTCCTCCACTGCTGTCTACAGTGAGCTACACTGTCCTACCACCGTCTCTACCAGCATCACAACATCATTTATTCACAGACGGGATGATGCTGTGCAGGTCAGGACTTCCTGGCATATGTTGCTTCTCCTCCCCAGTGACACAAACCTGCCTGCTGTCCTGGCTGCCAGGGATAGTTGAAGAATTTTTTAAAGACCATTAAGTCTTTAGCACTGCTCAGCTCTTTTCTTTGTGCTGTGATGTAGCTCAGTGGTGCCTTTTTTTTGTTGTTTTTAACAATCCACAGCATTTACTTGGCAATGAAACTTTCCCACCTCCTCTCCTTGGAGAGTACTGGAGAGATTCCCAGCAAATTGCTTCCCCAATGAGGTGCATTTATATGATCACCCGTGAAATGCGTCATGCTCTTATGATGGGACAGAGAAAAGAGGTGGCATGCAACTGAGACATGAAAAGGATATTTTTTAGCATGGGAAGGAAAATGTGACTGCTAGAACACGACTTATCTCAGGTTCCTTCTTGGGGTATGCCCAGCTCCGAGCTGCATCAGATTCCTGCTATTTCCAAGGGGAGACGTGTAGGAGAATGAAATAGGGACATAGATGGCCAACCCTGGTTCTCTGTGTTTCCAAAAGGACACAGACATGATGAGAGAGCTGCTGTCTGCCACCCCACAGAGGAATTTTGCTTGTGGTGTGAACTGTCTGCCTGAGCGCTGCGGAACGGATCGCTCAAGGTTAAATTGGATTAAACTGTTACAGCTCCACTTTCCCACGTGTGGTTTAAATTTAAACGCTATAAATTTCATGGTGAGTTATTAAAACCTTCTTGGCAAGGAAAACTCATCTCTCAAAGAAAGAAATTTTTCTCCAAGTTTGCAAACCCACAGGGAGGCTTTAAGTCAAGTTCACAGTGAGATTTCCAAGTGGAGGGGAAGGAAGAGCTGAGGTGTTTAATCAGTGGCGCGCAGGAGCCCTGTGGAGCAGTCTGGCCCTGTTCTGCCATGTCAGCTGCTCACCAGGTTTTCATGGTCAGTCCGTTGGTCCCACGTGTTGTGCCCAGTGGCACAGATGCTTCTGGAGCAGAAGCCAAGCTCTGCACCGTATGGCACATTCGGAGAAAGCAGGACATTCTGGGCTGCATGTGTGGAAAATTTTTGTAAATACTTGTCAGCATAAATTAACAAACAAGCTTTGGGAGGCCTGGGAATGTCATTCTTCTGAGAAGTCCCATCCTGCCAGTTTTTCCTGGTATCACCCAGCCATGCGGTGAACATTTTATGGGGTGAGTGTAAAATGCCTCACTGAGTTTGGGTAGAAACCACGCAAAGATGATCACAAGCATCACACACAGGGATGGACAGTTCTTCATGGCTACTGCTCCTTGCTGGGCCACGGAAGCCCCCCAAGCATGGAAGCACCTCTTGCCCTACTGCTCCCTGAAGCTACTAACCAAAAACCATGAGGCAGACCCTGGCAAGTGCGGGCAGAGAAACCTGTAGGGAAAGCAGTCCTAGACCAATAGTTTGTGTCAGGGCAATAGAAAATCAGAGCTTCCTCCTGCTTCCCACCCCAGGGGAGGACATTAAACACAGCCCTGTCAAGGACAGCACAGCAGACACACTTCTGTGCTCTCCAGACTCTACATTAAGCCTCAGAGGACCAAACTGCAAATCACTCAAAGCTGGTTTCTGTTCTCAGCTGTCACACCACAGGAGCAGCACCAGCTCAGGCTGTCCTGCTCCACACGCTTCTAATACTTGCCTTGAATGTGCTGCTGCAGGAGCAGATGTTCACAAGCCGCTCAGGTCTTTCCAGTGGCTGAGTAGATTTTTCAGCCTGAAGCCTCCAGCAGGCTCCCACATCAGCCCAGGTGAGCACAGCTGTCATCTTTGAGAAGGTGAACCACAAAGCTCTTGCCCTTGCCCTTATGCAGCCAGAAAAGGGATGAGGCAGCCCCATATGCTGCTGGTTCCATGCACAGCCAGGCCATGGAAACCTAAGAGCATCATTTTGGGCACTGAGACTTGCCTGTACAACCTCAACTGCTGATCTCCATTTCAAGACTTATCGAGAATGGGAAAACACTAAACCACCCCTCATATCCAGCTGCAATTCCAAGTGGATCTGGAGGCCTGGCTGCTTATGGGATTTGCTGCTGTTTCCATCTTAAATGCCAGAGGCAGCACTGGGGCCAGCAGGGCACTCAGTGCTGGAACCCTGGCCGGTTCAGAGCCACCCACTCACCATCCACTCGCGTGTGCACGGGCTCAGGGGCTTCAGGAGGGCCCAGACGAAGGCTGAGCTCTGTCAGGCACTGACAGCCTCGCGCTGAGCCAGCCGGGACTGATCAGGGCACCAGAACAGCCCAGTGCGTGAATTCACTCAAAAGAAGAAGAGGGTTGGGTGTTTTGGTGGGTANTTTTTTTTTTTTTAAATAGGGCTGGAGGGTTTTTTTAAGAGGGCTGCAACCGGCTGGCAGCTGCAACATTTGGGAAATGTCCCCCTGTCTCCCGCATCCCCGCGGGCAGCCGCGGCCGCTCCCCCGCCCCGCACTGCGCCCGGCGGCCGCACGGGGTCACACCGAGACTGCGCCTCGCCCGCCCGGGCCAGCGGCAGCCGCTGCTTCCAGGGACAAATCCATCACCTCCGGGAGCGACGGAGCCGCGGGATGCGGCCGGGAGCGGTGCCAGAGCACGGGGGACACGCTGGGATCTGTCCCAGAGGGGCCGCACATGAAAACCCGAATTGCTGCTCTTACCCCGCCCGGGGGAGCTGCTCCCTCCCCGCCAGGCTCGGCGGCTTCACGCTGCAGCTCGTGGGCTCCTACGGCTTCACGCAGCATTGAAAATCTGACAGAACTCGCTCGAGGCGGGAGCGCAGCGGAGCCGGGACCTCCCCCGGTGCCATCGCGGGGCTCCGGGGCTCCCAGGCGCTGGCACTGTCGCCAGACCCCGCCACCAGCGGTGACAGCTGCCCGCAGCCGAGCCGGTGACAGGGCTCCGTGAGGAGAGCGTGATCCCTGCTAGTGTGCCAGGTGGGAAAGCTTTCAGCACTTGAACCGCTTACATTTGACCCAAATATTGTGCTGTACACTGGCTTTATAACGCTCCTGCGTGACAGCGAAGCAGAGGACGGAAGGACTCCGTACTAAACCCCCCCTCGCCTCCACACACACAATCGGCTTCCACGCAGCTCAAGCGCTTGACCTAAAATAATGACTCGGCACAGCCAGAGCCCGGTGCTGTGACAACAGGTACAGCAGCCTGCTTTGTGGAAGTGCTGCCTGGTCCCTGCCCCATGGCACATGTCCCATGGCACAACACCCCGGGACATTCAATGAGGAGAAACTGTGATTTGCCTAGAAGAATTGGAAAGAATAGCTTTGCTGCGTTTTAAATAGGAGATGTTCGTTTTGTTGCAAGATGACTGTAGGATGCCAGGACAGGCCTTAAAAATACTCAAGGGTCCCAGTGGAGAAACTACAAAAGAAACAGAAATAAGACTGGTAGGTGTTGGATGCAATGCAGGGGCAGCAGTTCATGCCCCAGCAGAGCAGCGGGACACGGCTCGAGGTGGTAAAGAAGGGAAATATTTTAGCACGTGGCAGACTTGGAAGGGCTCGTGCAGATCAGTCACGGCAGAGCAGAGCCTCTGCACACCCGAACACCCGGGAACAGCGAGGAGCCGCGGTGGGAATCACACCCCGCGGCAACAACACACTGACTCGGCAGCACAACCACTGTTCCCGGCGGGGCCGGGACCACCCGAGCGCGGTGCTGTGCCAGCAGCTCCCGTGCCCACAGCCCCCAGGAGGAGCCCACGCTGGCACCTCTCCTGCTGCAAATCGCTGCACACAACATTTAGCACAGAGGGCTGGTGAAACGGGGAGATAAAACATGCGTTTGGAAAGAACAAAACAATCCAGCAAGGGAGCTGGGAAAGCTGAGCGGCCTGGGAATTAGCTGATGGCTCGGATGGGCTTGCACAGCCTGGGATCCGTGGGCAAGCCTCTAGGATGCTTCCCTGAGCAGCTGGGCAGAGCCAGCAATTACTGAGTGCAATTAACTGCTTCATTACCACCTAAGCAAAACAAACCAATCAATCTCTGCTTCGTTTATCCAGAGAAGAGACTGATGTCAAGACAAAAACATCACATTCCAGACTGCAGACGTGACCCACACCCTCCAGCCTGGTGGCTCTGCTCCCCAGACACTCCCTGGGAGCAGACTTTAGATATCCCCTGCTATTTCAGGTGTGCTGACACCACACCAGTGAGCCAGTGCTCAGCACCCCCTTGAGCTGAGCTGCCCCGTGGCATTGGGAAATACCTGTTGAGATGGAACTGCAGGCCAGATGGAAGCGATGGAGATGAGAGCAGAATTTAGTCTTCTGAGGTCCACCTCGACCACTGGTGCCTGTGCTTGATGTATCCAGCAGGTCTGGGATGTTTAAACAAGCCCAATGAAGCCCAGAGACTGGTTTTATGATGAGGTCAACCTGCCAAAGAGAACCTAGAAGACACCAATCACTTTCAGCAGACCAGGAAAAACTGTGATTTTCAAGCTGAAGCCCAGACCCACCCCAAGCCTCAGTTTACATGGCACAACACCCTTTTACAGCAGCATAGACATTTCCTACAAGCTCGCTTCGTCCCACCAGACACATCTCTAGATAAGGCTCCAGGTGACAGGCAGGGAGAAAAAGGTCCCCAGCCATGCAAGAGGAATAGGGACAACCAACTCTTGAGATCCAGGGTTAAGCTTCAAAGAGTCACTAAAACATCAGAGTCTGGAGACTTCAGCATCTCTAAAACCTTTAGTCTACTGAGAATATTAAAGTAAAAAGAGCTGCACTTAACTCTGTGATGAGGTATAAGTGATCTGTGAAAGGGATTATTCATGGATGTTTGAAATAGCAGGACAGGACAATCCGATCCTGTGTCCCCGAGTATTTTAATAAGCTCTTCTGTAGGATGGAGATAACATCCCTACAGCAGTGTGATGGCACGTCAGCATGCTGCTACCGTGGTTAGTAGGGAAGGATCAGGGGCACTGTGCATTGTGCAGGGTTGAGGATGGAGTTGCTGTACAAAATCCTACAGATTTCACTGTGGCAGAGTGTTGCAATGCCACTGTTCTGGGGATGCCCAACAAATGCTCACAACAGTCCCTTTATCCTGAACATGTCTGAAGGGATGGGCTGGGACAGGGACTCGGCAGAAGCGGTACCTCCAGTTCTTCATGGCTGATGTGCTCTGCTGGGCAAGAAAATGAATAAAATCCTTTGGTATAAGATATTTACTTACATCTTCTGTTGTACCTGCACTGTCCGTGCAGGGTTGGCCACTCTGTTCCATGCCCAGCTCCTCAGGCCAACAAGCTTCCTGCTCTGTGGCCAGCAGAAGGAAAACAAAGCAGAAGAATCTTTTCTTCTCTAGATGCAGGTAGGCTTTGGGAAAACAGTGATTCTACATGCCCAGCCCTACTCAGTGTCCACCTGTGGCACACTGATGGCCACAGCCCAGCTGGGCTGGGTGCAGGAGCGATGCTTTCAGTTGATGAGCGCTGCAGGAAATCACAGCCAGCTCACAAGGACAATTCTTGAATAATCCATTTATAAACTTGAGACTACCAGGACCCTGGCCTCTGGTGCAGGACAGCCCCACCGAGTGCTTACTTCTGCCTTAGTCCCAGCATGGGTGGCTGAACTGCTGTGCCTGCAGGGAGCACCTGATGTGGTGTTAGAAATACTTGTGATGGTAGCTAGAGAGTCCATCACAACTGTTAGCTCACTGTTCAACAGCAGGTTATCCACAGGAGAATTGGCCTCTTCTGCATTTGGTCAAGTTGGCTCAACTTCTGGTTCCCCTCAGAGCCCTGCCAGGTGGGCAGAGGAGCCCAGCATACCAGACCTGTGCACCCAGTGTGGGCATTTACAGGGGTAATGATGGGGTCTGCAATTAAGCTTTCTCTTTGATATATTCAGTAGATGAAAAGTCCATCAACTAAGAGATTTCCAATCCCTTAGTCACTTCCCATGGCTTTTTCCTCACAGCAAAACACACCAGAATCACTTTTAGCAGGACGCTTGTTCAACACCTTCCCCCATTCAGGAGCATCTTCCCTTTTGCCAGGTGCTTAAGCCCTTTTATAAATATCACAAATAACCCTGCAGAGGCTGCTGGAGCTGCCAGCCCTGAACCCCAGCAGCACAGGAGCACAGAGCAGCCAAGAAGATACGACTTGGCAAGAGCCAACTTCCTCTGGCAGCTGATGATGTGACAAATCTGAACCTTGGGAAGACACTGGAAAGCCTCCAGGAGTGGCACACGGTGCAGAGGGTTTTATCACACAGTGCTGGCGTTCTCGAAGGCTTCTGAGCTGCTTGTTCTCAGAGGAAGCACTTTTGTAATTGTTTGATTTGGGGTTATTTTTTTTTTCTGTTTAAAACCAACTTAATATTCATGACTTGTATTTATTTGCACTATGTAATTAGATCACTTCATGAGAATTATTTGTTGCATGAATGGGAATTTGAGATTTTCAAAAAGTGAACACTCCTTTCTTCTTTCATTTCTTACTGCAGCAAACAAGCAGAGAAAAAAAAAGTAAATATATAACTAACAAGCAAACAGACCATCATCACTGCCCCCTCTACCTGCTAAGAAACAGGATTTCTGTAACACTGGGTGGGAATAGAGAAGCAGCACACCCAATGGGTTTTTCTCCAAGCTCCTTGAAAATACCCTCAATGCAGTAAGACAATGCCTTGCATTCCACTCCTGGGAGTTACTTTTGGCAAAACTATAGGGGGAAAAAATCCCTTTGGGCAGTGTCCCTTAGACTGTCAGCTCCTTGGCTTCTCCCTCCAGCCTGGCCAGGACCAAGGTCCCCAACTCATGGCTGTGTCACCTGTGGGCTCCTGACAGAGGCTGGCTCTCTACTTGGGTATTTTTAGGAAGTACTATCAAGAGTCTCTTGCTAAGATGCCCTTAAGGTTTCAGACTTTACACCAGCCTGATTTTTGGATTCTTTACTGCAGCATCTACTTCACTTTTGTTCCAGTATGAGATGAAAGGTGCATGGAGGCAGCATCTGGATGCAAATCTGCATCCTCAGGTTTTCACAACACACGTTTTTGAGACAGACACTAGACACAGCCATGTTAAAAATACTCCCTACAGGAAAGAAATATGGAAGCATTTTCTCTGAGACTCAGTTTAGAGTCCAACTCCAGTATCATTCCTTTAAAGAGAAAAAAGTAAGAGAAAAGGCAAAAGCAGAATGTGAGGACCAAATGTGACAGAGAAAATGCCTTCCAGGAGTACAGCTGGGCAAGGTTTTCCTACTGTTCTCCAAGCAAGGTTGATGTTCTGTCCTGTAAGAAATTCTCAAAAGTGTGGCAATTAGAGGGTTTAAAATGAGTCAACAAATGAATTTCTGTTAGCTCTATATTCTGTTCCAACACACTTGGACCAAATCAGGTAAATTTTCTTACTTGAACAGAGCTTCCTTACATGGGGAGTACAGCAATTTCCTTTGTTTTCTTTTTTTTTTAATTAGGGAAGAGTTATTTCTAGACAAAGATAAGTTACAATCACTGGCTCAAATCTTTAATTTTTGTTCCCCACCAGAGACTATCCATCTGTATTTCCCTTTCCAGTAGCTACAAGTCTTCCTGGACAAAAGCAGATGGTTCAGAGACGAAACCCAGGACTTTCAAACTACTTGATGTTCAGTTTTTCCTGTACCATCTCCCAGTGCTTGAGAGCCAAGGGATCACAGGGTAGTTTCTTTTAAATGTATTTATGAAGTTGAAGAAGTGATTATTTTTCTGTTTATATCTTCAATTTTTAATTTCCAGCTTTCTGCAGATAAGCCAAAGAAAGTGAAATCAATTTAAAAACCCAAAACAACCTGAAACCAGCAGGCTTTATTCTGCATAATAAACAGAAAAGCTGTTAGTGAAGCAACAACCACAAACTGTCTTGGCCAAAAAAAAAAATTGTCTATCGATAAAGTGCCTCAAAATTTCATCTCAGAGGCTCCCCAAACACAGAGGAAGATGGCACAGTACAGGTCCCACAGTAAAAAAGCCAGGACAGCCTCACTGCTCTTAACATACCAGACAGGTGACTTCTCATGGCCAAGACCTGACTGGGATAGCCCTTGCTGGAGCCACTGTTCCAGCCCTGGAAGGATGAGGGACAACTTTCTCCAAACTGTCCAAAAAAGGCTGAGGCACTTAAGCCTCATTTTCAGACACGTCTTTTAAGAAAGATGGATTTTTTTAGCATGTTTTACAGCACATCATCAGAGAGAAATTACCAGCACAAATGCAATTCAAATGCTATTTCTTCTCATCATCTTCCACCGTGCTGACAAGCCCCTCGGAACCACAGCCTAATTCCAGCTAAAAAAAACCTCAAAGCTGGCCACTGCTGAAATATTACCTAGAAAGCAGTCACCTCTAACACCCTCCCTGCTGCTGTTTTCTTTCTTTTTTATTAACTCAGTGAATAAAATGTCACAGTGGTAACGGCAATGTTTTATTGCCCTGTGAAGAACTATCTAAAAGTGCAAAAATACATAAATAAGACTTTCTAGAGTAAGACATGAGTTTAGTGCTTACTTAAGTGGTGTGAGTGCCTGGACTTTCAGAAAATAAAATCTCTGTAGTATCTGAGGTAGTTACAAGCTCAGTGCTCGCTGGCTGTGCCATTGCCAGGCACAGTGGTGCCTCACACCCCAGCTGTGTCAGACATCTCGTGCTCATGAGGAGGGGCAGATGGCAGCATTGCTCAGAGCAGCAGGACGTGAGCAACAGCCCCTTTGCAGTCACCTCGTGCCCACAGGGATCCCTCCCTGCTCCTCAGGGGTGGGAGGCCTGGAGACCCCATCGCTGATACAGCACTGTGGACACAGAATATTCTCTTTTTGCAGACAGGCTCAGCCAGAGCCCCAGCAGGCTGGTGGCTGAGAAAAACTGAGAAGACAAATCAACTTCATATCTTTGAGTGAAACATGAGGGAAAATCGTACTTTACACTTCAGAGCCTTCATGTTTAGTGAAAACAAGAAATGAAGCGAGTTCATGAAAGACTAATTGCCCAGTTTGTTTTATGCATGAGACCCAGCATTCCTAGCACATGCAGTTACAGCTTGTTTTCAAAGAAAACCAATTACTTCATTAAAACATCATCTTCACACTTCCAGATCTGCTATAACAAGTCTTCTCTCCTCTTCATCCTTCTGGTCCAATATTTTGCCCTTTTTTGGTTTAAGAGCAAAGTGAAAAAAGAGTCAATTGAAAAAAATCAGAGTCTTGGAATTATCTATAATTTACTAACAGCTATTAAAACCTTTCTCCTTCACAAAGTAAAGGAATACTGAAGAACTTTAAACAACTTGGTGCAAGACCCATGGCAGCTCAGGCAGCCAGGAAGGACCTGTGGCAGGATGTTCCTGCAGGTACAACGAAGCAATAGAGATGAAAGCTCCTCAAGTTGTCTAATATTTCACTATCTTCAAGATACCCAGGGAGGCCACAGAATAAGTCTAATTTATACACAGCAGAAACTGAAAGCTGGTGATGTGGTGGGGTAAAGGGAGAAAGAGGAAAAGGAAAAAGAGCTAAAAACCCCCTCAGAAATAGTCAAAAGGATGTCCACAGGGATGATTTCTTCCAGACAAACAACCTAAAGCTTAATTCAGCAAAGTGCTATCATTAGAAAATAGGAGTTCACAGTAAGCACCTGACTTTGCAGCATAAACCTTTGTTACAAATAAAGATGTTTGAGCCATCACAGTCCCTCTGACGAAGCAGAAAGCAGAAGCCTCCGTGCCTGCCTGTGCGGGAACAGAGTGCTGCAGTCTTGGCACTGGCAGGGAGATGCTATCGGGGGTTGCCACGGAAACCGGAGGATGCAGCCCCAGTAGCTTTGACTTTGCATGAACTGACAGTGAGTTCAGCGAGACACGGAGAGCGCTGGTGGTTTCCTCCAGCTCCCAGGCAGGACTGTGATGGGGCTGTGTTTGCAGCTCTCCTACAGTCAGTCTCCTGCTTCCACATTTTTCACATCTCCACACTCCTGTGCAGGCACAACCCCACGGGCACACAGCCCCTTTCCTCCTCCTTCCTCACAGGTTACACAATGATCTTTGGATCATTCCTCACCCATCACTTCCACCCAGGTTCCTCCTCACTGAGATGCTGTGGGACAGCTTTTAAGCATATTTGAGCATTCTGGACAGGGGTATTCCCTGGAAGCAGGGAATATTTTTACTGAAGTTCCTTTCACTGCAGAAGGAGCCTTGATATCCATCTGCTTTCACAAACCCAGACAGAGCAGAAAATGCTGTACAGACCTAGAAAGGATCACTTCAGAGTTTGCTGTAGTTACTTTTGTCCCCTGAAAACACCTGTGATTCAGAAGGAACCTGCCATACATGACAGTCCAGCACCAGGTGAATTACTGCCACCTTTGCCAATGTTGCTCTTACCTTATTATTCCGTTCACTCCCCAGCAGGAAAACTGCTGTGGAACCCATTGTGTTCTGGAGAAAAGAAATCCCTTTTTTTATTAAAATGTCCCTTTAGAATAAATTTCTACTGCTCATTTATTCATACACACCTTAAGGCAGCAGTATTTGCCCATAAATATAATGTATATTAATTCAAATGCAATCTTACGCTTGTGTGCAGGCTTCCCATAAAGTTTTCCCATTGTTGCACCACTGAAGCTGACATCCTAATGTCATGGAGCTGTAACATGGTTTTTGTTCGGTGAAATTGCATCCCAAAGCCATGTATTAAGTCCTCTGGAAATGAAAACTAATTCTCATAAAACCTTTAACAGCTGTATCTCATACAATGAGCAGAACAAAGCAGCTCTGGGCATTTATGCTTCCTAAGGATAACTGTGCACGGATGCAAGGAGCGCTGTTTTCACTGCAGATTTGTGTCCCCCACAGAAAAGATTACTCAGATGTGACACGGGCAGATCAAATGTGCCTGATGTGTGAAGTGGCCATTGACACAAGATATTTTGGGAAGGGAGATTTTCAGCCGGTGGTGAGAGATAGCACCAGGCAATGCTAAGTGACAGGCTGGTACTCCGGCTTTGATTTACCACCCCTTCTCTGTACTTCCATTTTCAAATTTAAACTCCTTTCTTTCATCTTACTTGCAAAGTGAGAAAGACTTTAGGCCAGTTTGTTTGACAGGATGGCAGCTGTCACTCCATGTAAACAGACCCCGAAATGAAAGAGCAATCCAGCACATGGAAGTAGAAAGTCCTGACACTTTAATTATCTGAAGAGATTACAAGATGAAAGTCTTCCTTGAGGCAAATGTATATTAGTATTGATATAGTCATTGTGCTTTTCAGTAAGAGAAATAGGAGTCTGTATTTACATAAGAAACTATAGTGTCTGAGATCTTTAAATATCATATTTATGGAAATGATTCTGAATTACAGCATTTACAAAATAAAAACAAGCTTAAATAAATATTCAGTCCATTAAATAAGATTTTTTCCACAGAAGCAACTTTTTGTGCATATTTATTTCACAATTGAAGTTCGTTGCAATTTTTTATCCTATAAAAGAAGCATTAAATTTGTTGTGATTTGTTGTGGGTTTTTTTGTTTTGTTTTTTTTTTCTTTTTTTCCTAAAAATAAAACTGCAATAATCATTGCAATGTGAAGCCTGAGATTTAAGCCTGAATAAGTATCATTGCTCACACCACATTATGCATCTCCCACCGATCACCCAACCCCACGCCTTTCCAAACTCAGGTGAATGCAGACACTCCAACTCAAGGATTTCATGAGAAGGATTTCAGGGAAGTAATAGTAGTAAAAAACATAAATAAGGTGAGAATAACACATCATAGCTGACATTGTATACAAACAGCATCATAAGGCTTGTGCATTACACGTAAACTAAGTGAAGCTGTTTCATCTGACTCAAAATGACAGTAGTGCCGAACTGCTGTACCTTTATATGGCTCATTAACACTGAACATTGAACAAAGGGAACGTCCCCACAAAATAAATAAATTATATTAAAAAAAAAAAAAATCAACACTGGCCAGTTTTGCTTTACCATTTTGAATGATGACCTTTCTCGAGCGTGATACCGCAAACAACTTCCTCATCCTTTTTTTGTATTTATCACTTTGAAACACAGTGTGTGACACCACGAGTCAGGAAAGGGGACACAGCAAAGAGCTCTTGATCTCGTTTCCTCTGTAACCACAGCACACACTGTCTTGCTTTTCATGTGGCCAACTCAAAGCATGTCCAAATACCTTTGAAACCTCAGTGCTCAGGGAGCTCTTACTGCAAATAGTTTGTGCAAGATCATAGCATGAATCCACGTGAGTCTTATTTCTTTCCCCTCCAAGTGGAGATAAAAATTATTCCCTGGTGTTTCAAATAAATACAGATGTCTTCTGAGTTGTTAGCATGAGTGAAGTAACAGTATGCAATATTTTACATGGTTACTCTGCCAAATGTGGACAACAAGTACCCTTCTCTGGCTGACCATTCTGTAGGACCTTTTGGATATCTCATTACACATTTGCCTTTTGAAAACCATTTAAAAAAACTCATTATGGGAGAAATAATTTGTAACATCTACTGAATTTTGCCGCCAAACTCTTTCAAAAATATCTATTTTATTATTAATTCCTTTATTTGGTAAACATTTCCTCTGAAGTTTGTCAAGTTTTTAATGCTGATATATAAACCAAAGCTCTGTGTCAGACTTTTATTAACAGGATTTAGCACAAATAGTTCAGATTATAAATACTTCCAAAACTCCAAAATATGGAACTGGAAGTTGTAAAAATTTTTAGAAGACAACTTGGAGTTATTGCTCTGCTCGGTAAATGAAAGGCAACAGAAATATTCTGCTTCAGGACCTTCCGGACCTTCCTATGGGGTTCACAGAAAATTCTGCCTTTGTAAATATAGAATGTAGATTTGAAATAGATTTGCTTCAGTTAATCCTAGCATAGGTAGCAAAAATCTAGTAATGGGAAAAACAGCAGCAGGAGGGAGAGCGCTGACACCCAGAGCCATGCTGGAACTCCAGTGGGCACAGGAGTGTCCGAGCTTTGGGACTGATCGGCTGGGATGGACTAGTTACCCGGCTACTCTGTTCCTAGCATGTGAGATAAGCAGCAATGCTTGTTCCATTCTCTGAGCCCTATTTCCTTCCACACAGTGCATTTGTTCTGCATATGGCATCGTAACATTAATGTTATAAATTTATGGAAGACTGTACTGTAGCCTTAGAGCTACAGACGCTTCATACTTCCCTTTAGCAGCTTAGTAAAATGCAATAAAAACTGTCTGTACAAAATTTATAATAATGGATGGCAAAGCCTACGTGCCCTCATGGGGTCCCTTTTTCAAGTTAATTCTTGGCTTAGGTCAAATATATCAGTCCGTGTAAGACTCCAGAAGACACACCAGAAGTTTAATTTGTCAGATACCGGCTCTGTCACTATAGAAAGGAGTGACATGGAACATGTAACAGTGAGTGCAAACACGGACAGGCTTCATCTGACCATAACGAGGTAATGGAGCAGAGTGGGAGGAACAGCGGGAACAGAAGATCTGAAAAACAAGAGGGAAATCTCACTTCAGTTCCTTTGAAGAGTAGGGTGGGACAAAACTGATTTCAAGGCAGGGGAGAGAAGATTGTATGTGTTGGGCTTTTGTGTGTTGGCACCACCACCCTCCTCAGCTCAGCAAGTGAAAGGCCTCTAAAGGCAATTCCTAGGCCAGTGACCAGTTTTTCTGGCCATGCTCAGCCTTCTCTGATGCTGGTGCCCCAGCACTGACAGTAGCCAAGGCAGGCCTGTCCAGCCCTGCAGGTCACAGGGGAAAGCAGCTCCACCAGAGATGAAAAGAAATGTCTCTCTCCATTGGTTTTAAAGAAAGACTAAGGTAATATCTCCCAAGTTCCTGTTCCTGTAAGTCCACTACAAGGTTAATGAAAGCAGCTTCCTTTTTAACTTGCACAAGAGCAAGTGAAATGGGATTGCAGATTTCTGGCTTCCTGAGGTACATGACTGGGTTTTTTTTCTCCCTCGCTCCCTCTTCCTCCCCCACAAACTTGCAAAGCAGCAGCCCTACACACCACAGTGATACTGCAAAGGTTTGGAAAGAAGGCAAAGGGACACTGTCCCTGCAGCTGAGCTGAGTGTGCATCACCCCTGGCAGTGCAGGCTGCTGCAGCTCGTTAAAGCTTACAGCAGAAGTCCAGAGTGACTCTGCATTTGGGTGGGGTGGGGGGTGTTCTAGGATCTCAACAGGGAATTCTGCCTTTAGCAGACAAATGTTTATTGCTGTATAAAAGCCAAAACCCTCCCCAACCCTTTCTAAAGGTAAGCTGAGAGCTGGCAGCCAAGATACAAGAAACCACTTGTGACTTGAAAGCCCTGGCCAAGCTCACGCATTTTGCTGTGCAGCTGAGTTTCTGTGGTACAGATGAATTTGCTGTTCTGTTTGGTGGATAGTTTCTCACATGTCTGACTGAGTCATTACCTTGCCACAGCTCCGACAGTGGTGCTTCCTGCGAATGACTGTGAAAGGAGCCTTGCATGCAGTGCAGTAGCTGCAGACTTCATCTGGAACCCAGTCAGGAGGATCTGTCAGAAACACAGCAACAAAAGGGAACATAAATCAAAAGGGAATAAAACCAAACATGTGATTACCAGATCCTCAAGGAAGTAGGGAGAGTAAAATATAACAGCAGCTGCTTTCATCTATGTTTCTCAAGGTGCTTTGCAAACAGCAGCTGGGTGAGTTAAGGATGCCTGGAAGGGCTCAACTCCCCCAGTCTCTGCCAGGCACCCACCTCTGGGCAGAGCACAGCAGGCACTGAGACAGTGCACAGCAGCTCTGGACTTATAAAATGTATCTTACATAAATGCAAGTGGCAGGGAAAAGAAGATAAGCAAAATAAAGTAGGAAGACAAGGGACTATTAAAGCAGAGCCGAATCACAGGTATTTTGGTCAATGCAACCCACCATCAAAACAAGCTTAGAGCAGAGATTATTCCCAGCCTCCTCAGCCCTCCCTACAGAAAGGCCGACTGCTTTTCTGCAATTAGGCAAGCAACTCCACAGGTAATAAACCCAGAGCCTGATTACCATCTGCTAAATTATGAGGACTCTTACTGGAAGTCACCAGTAACTACGGCAAAACCACAAAATCGAGTGTGCAAGACTTAGCAGAGAAAGAATTCGCCCATTATCACGAACAGCATGTTTCAGTTGTTTATGTCCCCTCTGAGCTCTCTAACCTCTCATAAAAGCCAAGCAGGGAAATGATCTGGTTTTGGCAAACCAGAAGGTATCAGGCTCACTTCTGCCGAGCTGCTTCTGCTCACGACAGGCTGACATGACCTCAGAGAGTCCAGAATTACAAGTGTAGAAATTATATAGCCGATTGCTTAATTAAGGTGGCAAAAATCTAATGGAGGGCAAAGCAAGTTCTATCCAGAAGGAATCCATGGACACAGTGAACATGAACCGCTGGATGTATTTACCCAAGTTCCCTGTACGCAGTTTCCCTCAGAGTATTATTTACAGCTTGCAAGCCATGCAATTGCTGATTTATAAACCTGACAAGCAAGATCCCTGCCTCAAGAAGTGTATTCTCAAACAACAAAATATATGGTGCAGTTAATGCAGAGGTCAAGAGGCCTACAGCTACAGGCAGAAAAAAGATAATTAAATGAAAGTTCCGCTGTTTTGTTCAAAAATAACCATGACCAGTTTTCATGTCTTTGTCAAATCGCAACATCGGTCAAATGAAAAGTACAAAGGATATAGCATTCAATGCAGGAAGTGCTCAAAAAGCAGATTAATAAAAGCAAAGAGAACTTCGAATTTCGTTCAGCTTTCATGGGCTCCTCTAAACTATTTTAGAAGTTGAACTAGTCTAAGGAAGTAATCCTTCACTTAGTGAACAAACTGTCTGATAAAAGTTACAACTACAGAGCCAGCAAACAAAACCAAGAGTCAGTGTGCAGAGAAATGACCAACGTGGTGAGAAAAAGGGGACCACACACAGGAGGCTGCACCTCATCCCTGGGAACATTTCACCAGAAACCATTCCGTGGGGACACAAGGCTACAAATTCCTACTTCAAAGGCAGGCTTTCCTTCAGCAGCAGGGACTGCCAGCTTAAGTCGAAGCATTAGTAACAGGGAAAAGAAAATTTCTTGGCTTCAAATTCTTTTCCTTCTCTGCAACCTCCCTAGCTATTCCATGCAGCTTGTCCAGTGAAACTTACTACTTAATACCAGTTTATGATGTTGATTTTGACAACTTTGTATCACTTTTATAGAAATCTGTGATCTGAAACCATGGTAAGCCTGATGACCTTGGAGCACCCTTATGTTCTCCAGCCAGGATTTTCCTTGCGTTATCACACATATCCAAAAAAAACCCCCAAAAAATGAGCCAATAACAATATTCTTATTTAAAATGTGCCATTAGACTACCTAGATTATATTTCCAGGGATTTAACTATCCATTGATTCTCACTGATTTTGAAGACAGCAGAATTTAGGCAGCTATTGAGTCTCTGTGCCACCAGGTCTCCCTCTGCAGAGCTGGTGGAAGCAGATTTGTTAGGTGCCTACTTTGCTACCAATGCTTTATCAAATGTATTGTACTGTGGGCTACCACATTCAGTTAGTTACTAATGTTAATATTCACAGAGAAGCCACAAAACACAGGCCCTTTCTGTACACACTGCAGCATACTTGTAGGATCTGCAACTTCTGCGGCAGCAAGAGCCATAATCTCTCCTTCCCTCAGATCACAATTAGTCCAGACACATTATAAAGTAATGCAATCCCACCACAAAGACCCTGCAGCTCATCAGCAGAGAGCAGTTTTCTTATCAGCTTTAATATTTTGGTTTTCAGGGGGTTGTGTTGTGGGTTGGTTGTTTGGTTTGGTTTTTTGGGTGGAAGAGCAGGGTTATTTCTTCCTCCCCCTTCCCCTCCTTTTTTTTTTCTCCTGTTGTTGCCCCTGAAGTGCAACACAGAAGAAGTTATTTTTTAATTGATCACACACGGATTTGTCTCCACGGTAAATAAGAAGAATAACTGCAAAAAAACCCCCAAACCACGAGAAACAGCAAATTTTGATAAATAATGATTTAACTCATAACAATCATATAATCCACAGTTCATGGTTACAGAATTACTTGACTGACAAATGAATTAATCTGCAAACTTTGTTTTTATAACTGCATTAAAAATAGCTCAAATCTTAGTGGTACTCAATGTATAGAAACAGTACAACCCTCTCTACAGAATGTTCTCCCACAGAAGAGGGGCTCTCTCTGCCTCCACGTTGGTGTCACGTCAGCTGATTCACTAAATTATTGCATCAGTAGAGTGAGCTAAAGGGCACATTTTTCCCCAGACAGTGACTCATCAGCAGTAAGGCCCTTTGACGGGGCTCCACAGCCAGCCCCGTGCCCTGTTGCCTCAGGGTTTTAGTGCCCTCCCAACACCCCAACCGCTCTCACCAAGATCTGCTGCACTGCAGCACACCCCCAAATAGTAACACTTGGTTATGTAACGGCTTTTAACATTCAAAGTGCTGTACAAATGTAATTGCTTTAATCCTCATCACCCAGCTACAGTCAGTCAGTGTGCGGGGACAAATCACGGGAGAAATGTCTTGCACCAAATCATACAGTGGTGCAGTCTTGAAATGACACTTGAAATAAGGAACGTTGGGGCATCACCCCGATGTCTTTGCTTCCAGTTGTGACAGAAGAAGCCCCTACACTGAACACAAACACAGAGTTTTGAGAGTAAGCACTTGGAAATTAAATGCAATCCTGGACTGGAGCCAAAGTGCTCACCCTGGGAGGAAGGATGAAGTCCTGAATGACTTCGTCTCTCTGAGCCCATGCCAGCCCCTGTGGCAATGGGATCCCAACCCTTGGTCTCCTTCACCAGCCTCATCTCGTTCAACCTTGGGAGCAGCCTTTCTGACTTACATGTATTAGCGATTGAGTCATTGGGCTTTTTATAGAACAGGTTTTTGAAATATCCTCTGAAGAGCACTCTCAAGAGGGGATAAAGCTTCAATGTGAGGAGCAGAGTGCCTTACACAAATTAAACCCTAAGCATGAGCCTGAAGATGTGCTGGAAGCAGGGCAGCAGCACTGCATCCATAGGCTTTTTATGTTATAGTCTTTCTCCAGGCTCCGCTGCTCCATTAGCTCTGCATGCAGCAGCAAACAGAAACATCCAGTCTCTAAAGCATTATCTCCCTGTGCTTCGGGGATTTGGACAAGGAAGGGAGAGAAAACCTTGTTCATGGGCTAATTGGCCCACTGCTTTATCATGCAATGAGAGTTTGGAGAAGTCTGCTGGGAAACGGATGAAGTCCACAGCACAAACATCAAAGAGGAAGAGGAAGGGAAGGAAGGGATTAATGAGACAGAGTACAGAAATAAATTTTAGAAGAAAATATTAAAAGCATGCACAGAAGGAAAGAGAGGAAGAGAAACAAGTATTTAAATGAGAAAGAAACAAGTTTAAAGAAAGGAAAAGGCACAAGATAAAATTAAATAGTGTGAAGACTGAAAAAGACATTTAAAAAGAAGAAACAGCATTTCCAGCTCTAAACTGTTCAAAAATCTTGCATTACAATTCCTCATAAATCAAGAAATTTTATGGTCCTTTTATTAATATTATGCTGTAGCTTTTAGAATTCACCTTTACATGTGTATGCTACCTCATTAGCTAAAAATGTTTTCTGCTCTTGAAGTTAAAAGTCACATAAATCCCAGATGCTGATGCTTTAAGAAAGCCGTAGTCATGATGAAAAAAAAAAAAATCACAGACACTGTAAACTGTCAAAAAGCACACATGAATTAATTTTAAGTATGTGCAATAGTCTTAACGCAGGCCAATCTAATCTTAGAAAACCAAGGAGAGCATTTCCCTGTCTCAGAACACAAGAGGAAAAGAGCCTGGACCTGGATCCATCAACAGTGTGGATTGAGACAACATTAGATCAGAAAGCTTAAAGTTCATTTAGTGGTGCTGAGACACAAGAGAGCGGGGCGGGGAGGGAAACAATCCCAAAGGTTGTTGGGGCTTGCAGAAGGCCTAGTCCAGCAAATCTATACTCTGGGAGAAAACAAGTCAGAAACATGCACACCACAGCTCTCTGTTGAAGATCAGCTGTTAACCCCTAAGCTTGTGGTGGTGTTTGTGTTATGGCTGACAATTCAGAGGAAAGACCCTTTTCTGCATCTTTTGTTTTTATCGAGTATTCCTAATGTGGGACTCCAGCTGAAAGCTCCTCCTGCACTGATGTGTATTAGACTACAGAGCACATCATGCAAACCCCCGACTGTCCTTCTACCAAGCTAACCTTGGGAGGGCTGTTCCAACAGCAGCCTGTGGAACTTACACCGCTGCAACCGTCACAGTGCATTACCCTCACAGCTGAAAAAAGGGTCAGATGGGCTTTCATTCCTTATGAGAGCAGGAATTGTAAAGTCTCACAGTTTCAAGCATGGAAAGTAGAAAACTCAGATGACTTGACTTTTCCCCTCACTTCAACTCCCAAGCAAGATGAACCTTTTTTGTCCCTTATCACACGTAATTTTGGGCAATTTCTGACTTTGATGTAAGATTCCTAACAGGCAATTGTACCAAAGTAATCTTTACCCTTGCTCAGTGTTGATTACACCCAGGTTGAAATTTTTTCAATAAAAATTAATTTTCTGCTTAAACAATATTATTTTATAAAAATTTTGGGGGTGAGAGAGAAAAGAGGTACAGACTTCTCAGCCTCAGCTCTTGTCAGATAGATTTCTTAGGACCAAATATCGGCCTAAATCTAGAAAGCTTTCACCAAAGCATGGAGCTTTGCAAACCTGGGCTCAAGCCTCTGCTCTGCCTGATTTAACATGACCTTGAATGATGATGTCCTATGTACATTCTGTCCTAGTACATGATCAGCAACTAGTTCTTTGGGCAAAATAATTATTTACAAAAAATGGAACAACTCTTATAGAAAACACTGACTTCCACTGAGATATGGTTCACATCTTTACTTTAAATCATATGGACCAGAGACTTTGATCTTCCATGTAAGCATTACTTGGAGTCTTCTCTGTAAGAGTCACAACCATTACAGAACAGAGAAAGGTTGATAGTGTAGATCTATATATGACATACCAGAACACTCAATACATGTATTTTCAGGACAAAAAGTTTCAAACCTAATTAAAATCCCAGTTATGAGATTATGGAGCTGAATAAGCCTGTGCTTTACAGTACTTCTGGGATGTTTTCCCCCAGGTACTGCAAGGAAGTCTCAACAAGCTCCACACAGTGCCAACAAAGAGGGGTAGTCTTTGAGAAGGGAAAAAGGCTCTGAGCAAATTCTTAAAATACAAGTCAGATCAAATTATTGCACTACAACCTAAAACCCATAAAAATCCTGTAATTCTACATGCATGATTAAATATGTTCAGTTGATTATAAAACATTGCCTCCATATGGAAACTTGATGCCAGGTTCTTCTCTTGCGCAGTGTAAGCAGAGCTGCCAAGTAAGGGAAAAGTAAAAAGTCATGTGGACAGAACATGTCTGGCCACTGAACTGTGCAACAATTTAACTTGTTTCATTTAGAAAGCATTGCTGGTCATTATTAAACATAATAGAGTTACCAGAGGTGCATAGAAGACAAAAGAAAAACTGAAGCATGCAGCTGGGGCTGACAGCTAATTCTAGAGTCGCGGTGAGTAGATTCTGCTCATACAGGAGCATGAGTGGGTTTTCTTGACCCTGATTGCAACAAGAGCAAGATCTTGAGCCTTGGGACTATAAACTACTGAATTGTGCTTGTGCTGCTGGTTGGAGAGCAGTAGGGACTTGTAACTAGACAGATGTGGGTAGGCTGGAAAGGGTCAGGGTGAAATAGTGTGCTGTTGTGCAGCAAACAGATGCTAACACCACTTGGCACAAACAGGTATTTGTACTGGCAGCCATGGCAAGTCCATTATGTCTGGAGTTATAACTAGGTGGTAGCAAGCAAGGCACTTGTGTGCAGATGCTAAAGGGATAAGGAATGAAAATGCACATATGGCTGCAGAGGGAGAAGAGATGCCATAGCAAGCATTTTCAAGGAACACCGACAGCTTCATAATGCTTTCTGGTTTCCTTGAGAAAAATCTTCAGATTTCTACATGTTTCTGGCTTATTCTTAGACAAGAAGTGTAACTCACTTCCTTAGCCTGCCTTTAACTTCATGAAATGAATAATTAAAAATGTTCGCATTCCCCTAATTGCAACAGATCAATTCTCCTGAGTAATAAATTACCCCAAAATACAGGTATGGTCAAAACCTCAGATTTGCCAAGCTCACTATTAAAATCACCAAGCTCACAAGGATAAACATAATGCCCCCAAATACGGTGAGCAGAGACTTATGCTCTCTCACATTTAAAAATTAATAAAAGAAAACATAAAAATACTTCTGAAGACCAAAAATTAAGAAGTTACTCTGTGTGAGTGTACATCTATGTATATATATGGGAATCTGCTGGCAAATACAAAATAAGTTTTCTTTTGGGGCTAGAAACATGATCCCAGATGCATAAATGGCAGAAAGACATCAAACTCCTACTTCCCCAATGATTGGTTTTTTTAAAAACTGTACTACATATTAAGAATGACCCAGCTCTGTCCTGGCAGGGATGCATTTATACTAGGCTAACTAAGAGTAGTTTTTCTTACATTTTCAAACATGGCAGTTCCATTTCAGTTGTGTGTGACCCATGCTGTCCACTCTCAGTCCCCTGAAAACTTCTTGGTCAGTTTATTATCAGTGGTTTGTCCAAGCTGGAGATCAGGTAACTCCCAAAAACCTGTGCTGGCTCATAGCTCATGAGGGCATGAGGGAGAAAGGCAGTACTGTTAAAGTTCCCAGGACACAGGCCCCTTCTGCTGTTACTGCAATGCAGAGCAAACAACACTGACAGCAAAGAGCCCAACCCACTTTCTTCTGAGCATTTGCCACTACAATTTGCTTTGAGTTTACACACAGAACTCTGTCTCCACTGGCCAACACCTCCATCATACAACCAGGGCAAGAAATTGTACTGTATTTAAAAATTATTTATGGAGTATTGCAGAAATTAAACCTATGTGCTAGGAAAATATAAATTTATTTGTTTTACATTCTCTCTCCCTATAAATATACAGTGCTTTTTACACTCTGAAGTGTGCATACATATGTTTACAAAAAAAAAATCTTGGAGGTTAAGGACAGCAAAGATGAACATACACACTCCAGGCTCATCTGTATTTTCAAAAATGCTTTTGTTTTGGACTGCCAATTAATCTGTAGTTTATTTTATTTCAACCTTCAGAAGGTCACAGGATTTAACTCTTATACCCTTGCCAATGTCAGCTGGCTCATAATAAACATTCATATTTGTTTTACGACCCAGACCAGCTGGTGAGTTTTATACACAATAAGAATGAGAAATCTGACAAAACAAGTGATTCATCTTCATAATCTGAGTAGAGGCTGAAACCTTCAGTAGAATCTTAAAACCATTTATTTGTTCAGGTTGCTGGGCTTGCTTTCCTTTTCTTTTTATTACCATTGATCGAATACAATCTTAAACATTCGGTACTTGCGGTTGGAGGGGTTTACTTGATAATTGGAAAGAGCCTTCCTGGCAGGCAGCTTTTTGGACCTTCTCAATTTGATACCTGCTCCTGTTCTGCCACAGTGGCAGAAGGGAGGAGCTGCTCATTTGCTCCTTCGCTTTAAATTGTTTTCACTTTCAGCTGAAATAATTGAGTGACCTGAGGTACAGAAATCATGTACGAAAAAAGGATATAATTAATTTTGGTGCAATGATGTCAACAGATTGGTGCAACACTCTCGGACTTTGTGCTGAATCCATTTTACAGGGATAACTGTGGTGACTCCTGTACTCTTCTTGGTGGCCCGTGGCCCAGATTTGGACAAACCCATCAGGCTTGCTGCAAGAAACAGGGCACCAGTGTTCATGGAGCAAAGGCTGCCTTAACCACCTCCACCCAAACATCTCTCAAAGTGAGGGGCTGTTCCTTCCACAGTGGCCAGCAAAAATGAGCTATGTGGGGAGGCGTTATAAGGGGGAAAAGGCACATGGTTGCCAAGATGAAAATCCTGCTGCAAGTTTATGCCTCATGTTGAATGCCTTAGGGACAGCAAAACCATGTATGCCATTAGCTAACACTGCATGCCTCAGCAGAAACAAGTCTGTACAGCGTTACAGTGACCTTGAGGGACAGGGGTCTGGAATGTACTGGAAGTGAGGGGATAGAACGGGTGTTTCTACGGTTTCCCCAAATTCAACAAACTGACCCACTTTGGATATCCCTTCATGCAGACCTTCTGTGCCTTGTTCCAATTTGGAATACGGAGCTCTTCTCCCTTCTCCCCAGCACACTCTGACTCTTGGGGAATACAGAAAATTCCTGTCCATCAGCAAGTCTGAAGGTCAAGTAACAGTGGACTACACTCACTAGTTGACACAGTCAGAAGAGATGTACTGGTTTGTACAAGTAGATATTTACACCATAACCACCAGCCAAGGAAGGCTCCCAGGGAAAGCTTGCAAGGAGACTGATGAAGACATGCCCAAGCCTTCTCAGTGAGCCAGTGCAGCTAATGAAAGCAGAGTGTCTGCAGGACCATTGGCTAACTGGCTCTGTTCAGAGGACGTGTTAGCATGGGAAAACATTGGCACAAAGTGCTCATTCTGGCATCCACGTCTTCTTATTCCCAAGGGACTTGGGAATCCCACAAGGCTCTGCTTTCTACCATGCAGGCACAGATAAAACACCTGCTATTTCAGAAAAAAGGTGCAGGCAGGGGCTGTTTTGGTTGTAGTTATCTGCATATGCTATTAATACCACAGATTGAGTTTTACCATTCACTTAGGGCAGGGACATAATTGATTGACACTGCCTGGGTGCTGCAGCAGCTCTTCTAACTCCAAAGATTCCCCTTTACCACAGTCCCCATGTGGCCATAACATCACCTAAGTACCCAGACCACTCTCCTCTATTTCAATAAATAACACCTCAAGTCATAGGCTGCATTTGTCCAAACATAAAACACTCTCCGTGCCAATAGAAGCTGCCATGAGAGGCCAAAGAACCCTACAAGCTGAATAACATGCCAGGGAAGAGAAGTGACTTGGCTGTGACAAAATGTACATCCACTGTGAGAAGGTTATTTAGCATCCTGCAGTTCAAGTTCTGTAAGTCAAATTCACCGACAGCATCAGGCATCGATTCAAAACAAAAGAATATGATCTGAAATGGTAGAGAATCAATCATCTCCTGCATTCTTTTCCAATACAGCCTATACATGGTAAGGATTTTGCTTAAAGATTTGTTCTTTACTGCACCTTCTGTGGCATTCTGAATTACAGCACAATAGAAAAATCAATTAAAATGACTACTGAATAGTTCTTTATCTGCTTCCAAATCATCTTCCTCCAGAAGAGATAATATTTCTACATGAATTAGCCCTACTGTTCTAAATAGATTGGATCCTTTAGCCTGCAGCTTTAGAAGAAGGGTAAGCAAGCAAATCATGGGTTTTATATAAGCACAAAATAAGTTATAAATATGTAGGATTCCTCTAAAATCTAATCTTTAAGAGGTCTTTTTTCCCCCATGTGATTTCTGACCTTTATTACAAATGACATGAACCAATATTTCTTTCCTGTTGGTCACCACCCTCCGCATAGAGGCAGAGACACACACTGCTTATCACTCAGTTCTCAGTCATCCCACATTCCAAACCTCTCCCTAAAGTTCAGCAGTGTATGTGGATAAATACATAGCAATACATCAAAGTTTTAAAGCACAGGGAAATTACTGCATACTTGAATTTCTGGGAAGCTCAGACACAGTTTCACAGTTGATGGTTGTCTTGTATTTCTCACTTGACCACAGAGATATTACTGCTCTGATAATTGGTCTCCTGGTGTGCTGAAACCACCACTTAGCCTTGAAGATCAAAGCTGATTGCTTTCTTGTTTGCTCCATCTCATACCTCTACTTTCTCTTTTCTTATTCTTTGACTGCAAGTGCTCTGAAATCTTTTAATCCATTTTTTATACTGTGTTTGCCATAATAGGGCTTTAGTTCATAACAACTCTGAAGCAGTTCAGATTTAAAAAGAGAAACAACTCCTGAGTTTTCAGAATGCTTGAATCCCAACCAAAACTTTGTGACTTCTTTTGTTCACTCTTACCATGTACTCTGTGAGATTTGAGCAACCTTGGCAGACTTACCTAATACTACCTTTTTCTTTGAAGTAATATGATGAAGAATATGAAAATATTAACCAAAATATTTTGATCAAAGCAAAGAAAATATGAAAGGTACTTCTACCATGAGAAAAAGCAGCACTTCCACATACAGCAAACAATATAGAAAACCTCTTCAGATTTGGCTGAGAAGATCTTACTTAGGGCTTTCTAACTCACACAGCCCTCAGCAACTTGTCAGATGCACTGCTGTATTAAAGCCTTTACTATATAGACCCTTTCTCCACTGATACAGAGGAATTCATACTGAATATGACAATTTGCAGATAAGAGTTTCATGAGGCTGCAGGAAAAAACCCGAAAGAAACACGTTCAGTTTATCATCTGACTTTGTCTCTAAAACATACTATGACAACATTTTATGCTCACTTTCCAGAGCCAAACATTAAAAGACTTTTCATTTTAATGATCTTTTTTTTTTATACAGTGTTGTCTCATTTTAATTTGTAGAAAGAAGAAAGTACCTTCAAAGTCCCCATCTCTGGCTTTTGCTGCAAGTTCTGAGGATGATATACTTTCTTGACATAAAGCACAGTCTTCCAATGCTGCATTCCTTAAGCCATGATTAACTGTAAAACAATCCAAAAATACTCATTCATATTTTTCCAATTTTCACTTGAAAGGTTCATGTTAGAAATTCTGGGATTAGACTACAGTAGCACCTCTATGTACCTTCTTAGACTTCTTGCTTTTTCTTTACTCTGACACAAACAGTGATTTAAAAGTCTCCTCTATTTTTCTTTGGAATGATAACAGAAATGAAACATGCTGCTATTACAGGACATGCGGTCCTCTTACTTCCAGTAGTTTAGCTGCATCCTACCCTTTATTTCCTAATTCTTAAATTGGATCCTTTTAAAGAAGTAGATTATGAGAACAACAAGACATTCCCTAGGTGAATAACACACATCAGATCTTATGTCTCAAAGCGAAACTTCATCCCAAAAGTCCCTGACTTTTATTTGCTCATTTTGTTCATGCTTACTTTTGTCAATGTCTTCTCTTTTAATGCAAGAGTTTATCCACTAGAAATTATACCCAGCCAAGTTTATGGACTAATATATATTTCTGAATGATAATTCCTTACAGTTCTAGTTTCTTTATTACTCTTATTTGAATGTTCAGGAGCTCTTCTATTCTCTTTTTAGATTCTGTCTAAACCCACTTATTTATTTATTTTTTTACAATGAAAAAACCAGTCTCTTCACATCATGACCACAGAACTGTTCTGGAAGTTTTAACCCCAAGTAATAGAGGCCTGTAATGCATGTTGTGCATTATCCCACTGCAGAGTTGGGTCAGAGGTTTTTCTGCAAACTTGATCCAACTTTTAACTAAGCTTGTCACATACAATTATCAATGCTTTTAAATGAAACTAAGAGAAAGGAAAAGTTTTCTATCAGGAGGAAAGGAAGTGGGGGGAAAAAAAATAGCTCTGATCACCTTCAGATGCTGATAGTTCTAATCATAACAAAGGACAAAGGTAAGAGCAGTCTTGCTGGGATGACATGGTTATTTTTAGATAAGTTAGCAGACTTGCCACTTTGAAAAAGAAACAATCGCAATATGGTCACGGGGGGAAAAAAAAAATCTTCCACTGGCTCATGATCTTGTTCTGGTTCCATTATTTTAATTACTTAGAATTAAAATGTGGGTATTTTTCTATTTTGAAGCCAAATTCTCATTCTCATCTTATAGTCTGCTCTTTGGTAACACAGGAATAGACATAGGAATATGGAAACAGCAAGTGCCCTTTGAAGGCTTTAACTCTTCAGTATTTGCCTTAAGACATACTCTTGTGTACCTATACTTGCAGTGATTTCAACCTGTCTACAGTCTGTTTCCAGGATTCATTTTAAACTTAGGTCAAATCACTGTACAGTGAGTCCTGTCAAAAAGATAACAGCATGTTAAGGGAATTCTTGTCAAATAGTTCATGGATCCCCACTGGGCTATCAGCAGAAATTTACTGTAGATCTCTTTACCTTTCTTCTGCTTTTCCTTGTCTTCTGTTTCAGGTTTGGTTGCCATAACTTCAAACAAAGTCTTTAGGATACTTCTCAGATCACTAGCATAGTTTGTCTGCAGCTGGTCAGCAACACCTTAGGAGTTCAAGAAAATGAGTAAACCATTACTAGATTGCTACACTATCCTTAAAAAAAAGTACTTACATTTGCCTGTTGCTACCAGTAGTATTTTTAGGGGATCACTTGCTCACGTTAGGAATAAAAACCGAACATTTTATTAAACTAATTCTCCATAATGGCCAAGTTACAATCTGGTCTTTATGCTACGAGCAGGTCAATACATATCTTCCTTATCCTTTGGCAGGAAATACTGAGAGATTCCTTTTGCATAAAATTAGAACTGCTGCATCAAATTTCATTCCTTGAACACAATAGGGCATCACCATGAAAAAGAAAGCAAAAGAAGTCAAACCTGAGCCATGTCCAAATTCTTTGTTGCTACAGATCTAAAATGTTTGCGTCTCTGATCGTGTAAATTCCCATCAGGTAACAGGTCCTTCTAGACCAGACTGCAACTCAGGCTCCAAAACCACAGTCTTCCTCCAACTGCATCTCTACTCCTTTCTACCATTAGTTTATGTGCACCAAAAAAAGGAAAAGGAATAGTTTATAAATTCAGAACAAAAGGTGACTCTCATACCTGAGATACAGACAAAAAGGCGGTGAATAAGATCATTACTGCCATGAAATCTAGATCTGATCTTCTCTCGTGTGGCAATTTTAGCAGCCTGCAAAGCAAGCTGGATTTCTTCCTGATCGATGTCATCAGATGAACAAGAACTTGTCATTAAACTGCTGTTGGAGAAAAAAAACAATGTAAAAGAAAGTAATGTAAATCTTCACTCAGTTGTTCAGGATGTTCAGCAAATCCTAAAGGATTTATGACTCAGGCAAGACTCTATAGCAAACTGGAACTAATTGCTGTAAATTCTTGTTGAAGTTAATCAGCACACAACCAACCACTGTCACATTCAACTTTCACTCTGTGACACAGCTGCAAAAAAATTTTAAGCATAAAATCACTTGTCCATATTTTATCGCGTTTTTCCTCAGCTATGACAAAGTGCTGCGCCAGTTTTCACATTATCTTCTTCTAAAAGCTCAGTCCTGAGAACATAACTCCACCAAAAATCCTGAAGGGGAGTATCAACCTAAAAATGTGAAGGTCAGTTCTGAAAATTTATTAATGTGGAAATTAACATGAAAAAAAATAGCAAGAATAGAATCTAAATATAACCTTACCAAAAAAAGAGGAAAGAAGAGTGATAAAATATAATTTACACAGTACAGAGGTAGATTAGTCCCCTTACAAATGTAACAGTAAAGATTGCTGAAATGTCAAACTATTGTAAAAGAATGGCTCATCAACTCTAAAGAGACTAAAACACGTTCACCAAATGTCTACCCAAAATTTAAATTTTCTTTTAAAACCCCCAAGCCAGCCATTCCCAAAGCTTCACACCCCAACTCCCCTTGCCATTTTCCTCTTACAGAGAAGAAGCTTGAAAGAACCTGAGACCACAGGGAAGATTTGGTAGGAATCTTCAAGTATCAGGAATTACATAAAGTATTTGTGAATCAAGATGACTTCTTCAAAAAAGGAAGTACTTGGGGGAAAAAGTAGCACTTTGCCCTTAAAAACCCTTAAGTGGGAGTAAAGGGAGTAGAGTGTAGGATGTAATTACACTGAAGTCCTAAGGATTCGTGGTGCTGACCAAAGGAGACATGAGCCTTCTTACTCTACTGCATTCAAGGACAGAGAGAACAGTAAACAATTTTTCTCCACATATTGGAAAAAAATTCGTATTGCCAATTATCACAAAAAGCTGGGCTATCTTCCTTATAATCATACTTTTGCTGTCCAAAACTCCAGCACTCCTTACTTTGTAGACAACTACTGTATTAAAAAAAAAAAAGTTACTAACTGCGTAATAGCATGTATAACAAAAGAAGTAATTTCTAACACATTTTGAGTTCAATCTGCTTTTATCAGGTGCAGAAACATTCACCACCTTGCAGATTCCATACTTATTGCAGTATCCATGAACAATTATTTCAGGATAAGACACATAAGTAACATTTATAATTACTCAGAACAAAATTTTATAGAATATAGTTTTGAAATTCTACCTGCAGGCTCGACATATGATCCTTTGAAATGTAAAAAAACCCCCAAAAAACACATTATTAGGCCATGCAATCTTAAAAGCCCTAAGAAAAACAACTGAAAATAAATAAGTACTGGAGATTAGTTATGGATAGAAATATCAACAGAAGATGTGTAGCATGAGTACCTTAACTGGTTTCCTATTCTTTCAAACACAGAGTAAAGAGCAGGCTTGCAGGAGACTCATTTTGTTCACATGATCTATTCCTACTAACAAAAGAAAATCCTTGTAAAGAGATGTTATTTTTATGTTTACAGTTCTGGCAGCACCATGACTGACTGGGTTTATTAAAGACACTGAGAACTGAGTAAGAATTCTCTCTTTCAAATTTTCCTTGCTTTTCCATAGGGGATATAATATACCTATTATAATAGTAAGCCTGTCAGTGTGGAAAGGTCTGTGTTCAAGACAATGAAAAGGTCATGTAAGAACATGGCTTATGAAGGACTAAACTGAAGGGTAGGGAGAGCCAGGAAGCAATTCCTGACTTGCAGTGGTGTGCAGTTAGAGGATTGCCTCTTCACATAAATGCTCTCATATACAGATAAAGGACTCTGCCTTGTAACATGGCCAAAATGGCTCTGCTTTTTCTTGTCTTTTAAAATAATTTTTCTGGGTGATCTACACATTTGTATCATAAATTGTATGGACCTCCTGACAGAGCCAAATGCAGCCTGTGTAGTTGCAATGGTCTCGCTGAAACTCCTGATACACAAAAACCTTAGTGCAAGAGAAAGCAGGGGCTTATTCAAGGATGACTCTTCCCTCCAAATCACAGTTGAAGAAATATTTCGAAGTCAGGTGTTAAGTGGGTAGAGAGCTGTGAAGAGTGCTTTTCAAGAACATAAACTACTTGATCCTTTCCCATTTTGCAGAAAGGAAGAAAGGCTCATTCCACAATTCTGACCAATTTTAATAATAATGTTTGTGTTTTCGGAGACTCCTCCAAATGGAAGGAATGCAGTTGCACCTACTCCCCGCAAGGAATGTGGTTTAACCTACTTCTGTGCCAGACTATTCTGTTAGATTCTATGGTCATGTCACCACAAGACTGGCTGGAACTGTTTTGTCCTCAAAATCCTTAGCACAGAGCCTATACAAATTGCTTCAGCACTGTGAGATGGATGGGTACCACATATGCCCACTCACATTTTTAAAACATGTTAATGCCACAGTCACATGTAAAGTACAATTTCCAAATACAGAAGGTTCAGAAAAAAGGATATTTTGTACTTGGGATTGCTTGTGCCACTGCAATGAAAGATGTGAATGCTCCAGAATAATTTCAAACTGGACTTAAGAATTACTATGGAGTTAGAAACAATGACTCTGCCTTTATCAAGACAACCAAGTCAGATTTAGACAAAAGTGACTTCAAGGAATGACTAATGACCATCTGTTCTTTACTTTAAAATATATCTTACTGTTAAAGACTGTAGCCAGAAAATTAATATTGCAGAGATAGTTAGAGATACTGTAAGAACAGAAACATTGCAATTTTTTCAGGAAAACAGCAAAAGAGACAGGCTTTTTTTTATAACAGGGTATCCCAAATATGACTGCATGATTGCATCTGTGCAAATAGATTTCTCATTGTTTTTTAAATTGATATTACATTAAACACACCCGAAATTTGATCTACAGAGTTCAGCTTACTTTTTTTTTTTAGTTCTATAAGGAATACCTTTCCTACGTGGCTTATCTAACATGCATAATTTGGCTCAACATTCCCAGCTGATACCAGATGTGTAGGAAGCATTTCATTAATGTCAGACTACACTCAGATCTGGAATGTTTCACAACCAGTATCTGCAGAATCAAGTCTCACTGCAGAATACAAATAGCCATACTTCTACTAGTGACAAGTCTTCATTCTCTCAACTTCTTTCTTGAAGAGAACCCTGAATTACCCACGGAATTGAAGAAATAAGATCAAAATATGCCTGGAACTCCCCTTGTGAAATGTTTAGCTTATAGACAATGCTTACTATATATTTCTTTTTCAGACTGTAAAAACATTGCAAAGTTAACACATCTGAAGAGGAACGTAAAGAAATAAGATGTTATATCAAAGATTGATTCCAAACAGTAAGCCTGCTTATACCTTATAAAGGAACAGGTAACCTTTGGTAGGATTTATCTTTATATAATGAATTATCTTTTTGCTTAACTTGGCTAGCATCTACCCATCTTAAAGTTACACTTCCTTTTTAATGTTAGAAGAGTATTAAGACTCCTCCAACACTTTCAAGATGTATCTCTAGAATGGCTGCCTGGTCTCAAGGCTATGACTGTGGAAATTTAGTCAAATATGTACAAGCAAACAAAAGTCAATAATGTGACTGTACACAATATCATCTTTCACCTGTTAAAACAGTTTGGTTTATAGCTTTTACATTCCAAAGAACACATACATAATGGAAAACAGGACTGCAGAACAAAGTTATGAGTGACATGTTCAGAAGTGGTCAGACATTTTAGATAACTATTTGTGATACTGTAAGGTTTTGTGCTGCGTTTGTTGGTCATTGACACTCATCCAAGAACAGCAAAAGCAGCCAAGTCTAAAACAAACCGACCAAAGTAAATTGATTCAAAGTTGGTCCAAACTTAGGTATTTTACATTTGTGCTCAAAAAAATAGTCAAGAGCGGTAGAAATCTGTAACCACTCATAGAAGTCTCCTTCCAAATTTGTCTAGAAATGTTTGGTTCTTTAAACCTGAAATCTGCTCTGAACAAATGCAGAATGTGTGAGATTCTCTGAAAGAATTTGTCTGCTCACAAATGAACCTTCAGAGTATCTTAAGAATGTATTAAATATACAGCAGTGACAGATAAAAACAATTTAAAAGCTCTATGTATCAAATATGTTGAATATAAAAAAAATGAACTGAACGATCATGTTTTCAAAGAAATTCAAAAAAACTTTTTTTTTTAAAAAGTGGTTTGGTTTTGTTTCTCTGTCCTTAGATCAGAAGCAATAGGTGGTCACTACATGCTAAGCAGAAACCCCAACATACTCATTCTACTACATACCATAGAATCAGAGAATGGTTAGGGCTGGAATGGGACCTTAAATGTCAGCGAGCTTCAACAGAAATATATGACACAATTATGCCACCAAATTTAAAAGGAAAGTAAGACCACCCTTTAAGTCTCTGATTTCAGTCTAGGTCTTCAATTACAAATAATTTTCAGGAACAGATTTCAGAAGATTGTCAGTGGTGCCTTTAAACAGAGGGCTCAAGTTTCAGTCAAACTCATCCCAACCAAGTCCAAGAGCAAAACTCTTAGAAGTTCCATGAACAATAACATAAAATTTACTAGAAAAGTGTTAATAAAGAATTCAGTATATACCCTTACCAATTATATCATAGAAATACCTCTGACATCAGGGATTCGTATTCACTTGCTCTGGAAATCTCCAGCAAACTACACAAGCACAGGCAGAAGCAGGACAACTATCTGCAACAAAACATGTAACACCTTCCTGCTGTAGTGTGGAATCAAAGGTTGTGAATCCACTTCAGTGAATTCAAAAATCTATGTATTAAATGGTCCTATTGTGATGCAGAGGATCACCCAGAGATGCATTTTGAGACTGAGCTGCTCTTCAGGACAGTTTGATATGAGCTGTAAGTAGCAGGCGAGGCTCCTTCTACAGTAGGGAAATCCCTAAAAGAAAACCTTGCAGGTTTTGTGATTTCTCATGTTCCTAATGACCTACATAGAAGGACATTACAGTTACAAACCATGCTGCAAGTTTTTACATAGGGACAGTAGCTCAATTATTTAATATAAATTAGGGTTCATTTAAAAATAGATGAGAGACTGCCTACAAATTATCAGACAGTGCAGTTCCTTGGGCTTAAATGACATCAATTAATTTGCACTAATTGGCCTTAACAAATCTCTCATGTCCATTATTTAATGCCACATGTTTTGAATAACTAAAAATATATACATGTATAGATATATCAGGCACATGAATTTCCTGATATACATCAGTACATTTAGAAGATTTTAGTTCTTGCACTATTTCTTGAAACATATTTCATGAACTCCTTGGCTTTCATTTTGGCCCATACAGAACTTAGCACAGTGTCCACCTTATGCTCTTAACATCAATAACAAACACTTTTTATCCCTTTTACGATCTTTAAGGTTCTCTCCCATTTGAATTTTTTCCATACTTATGGTAAATAAGAAAAAAAAAAAAAAGAAACCAAAATGTTTGCAGGCAAATCTGTATTATTGTTTGCACAGTAAGTGGTACATTCCTCCCACTTATATTTGTGTAGGCTGTAACTGGAAATCTCACCAACAACCTGTCAACGAAGCTATTACTCTTACTTTTCTATTTCATAAGGCTGTAGTCAACTTGGGGTTCCAATTTGCTAAAAATAACAAACAATGAACTTCAAAGGCCACGTAAAGGATCAAAGACAACAGTCAGGAAAACACAAAGGTTGCATACATGGGGAACGACAAGAGGAAAATGATACCGGTTTAGGTAAGAGAAATGTAACTCTGTATCAGTAAAAAAAAAAAAAAAAATACTACCTCCCATCCTGTTTTGTGCAGTACCTCTAGTGTTTCTTTCTGGATGCTCTCAGAAGAAACACAATAAACAGTAGGCTGGAATTTGCTGGTTTCTAACATGTGCTAGTTTTGATATGGTTGGAAAAAACCCCTGTGAAAGTAATGGGTTCTTACAATTATCTTAAGTGAAGAGGGTGGCTACAAATCAATTTTAGAGTCACTTAAACTCAAGCCAGAACATGTCTTGTTATTTGGGTAATAGCATATATTTATTTAGCTAAAGACTATGTTTTAAGGAACAACCCCAGAAGCTACATTTAAAGCAGACTAAAAAAAGCTTTAACACAGAACTCTATTTCCTGACTTTTAAACCCTAATATTTTATTAAGTCAATGGAGTTTTAAAATCTAATCCCTTAGGTATTTTCTCTCTGTTTTAAGAGAAAAGACTAAAGGACCCCCACCAACCCACCCTTAAAGCACGTCTAAGGCTTCAGAACTTTGTCTTGAGAAACAAATAATATAACTGCATGCAAATCCCTCTAGCTAGAAATCACCAAAAGAACGGGACTTGACGACAGTATTATCACATGTATTAGCAATGCCCAGCTCCATTCACAGTAGGACATGTGCTAGAAGCCCCATCTGCTGTCAACCTTTCGAATTCCTCAGCAGGGGGAATTACTTTCCATATACTGCAAGATTTGCAGAAGCCCGTTCTTAGCCTCTTTTGCCCCTGTGGGCAATTTGAGGCTGGCTAATTAAAATAAGGAATTTGGCTAACAGGATTATCCATGTGTCCTAAATGATATTTTCAGGCAGAAAAAAGTCCTGAGCACTGAAGATTGTTGAATTCGAAAACGGTGTCAATAACTTCTGCTCCATACCCTGGCAGCTTCTGCAGCTGCCCACTCGGTTGGAAGAACATCATCTTCCATCTTTCTTCAGCTCTTCCAACCTCAAACTCCAGAGCATTTCTCATTTGGAAAAAACCACAGCTGTTAAAGCAGCATTGTGCAAAACAGATCCACTGTAAAAAAACTCAACCTAGATAACTGGATTATTCAAATTCATTACCACTCTGGTCTGGGTTTGCAGATGAATGCAAAGGTCAGTATTTCAAATGGGACTTAAAATAAACAACATTGCTAGTGCAGAATTTATCAACTTTTACAGTGCTCTCTCCCAAATAGCTGTTTTGGTCATTATAGCTAAAACTTCTGTAAGTGCATATGAACAAAAAACTTAAGCATTAGTAATCAACACAGCTGCTTTCTAACCATCAAATTTAATGTCAGACACTTGCAAGATACCACATTTACCAGTTTTCTTAAAATTTAAACCATAAAGGGATGAAAGTTAAAGTTATTGTGAAATTCAAGAAAAAACAGAACTGAAAAAACAAGAATATTGCTTAGGTTCTACTATGATTTTTTCAATTCCACCATGACATTGTTTTCTAACACTTCCTCGCAATCAAACATGCATTTAAAGCTCTCAAATGTTCATCCACACTGCAAAAGGATAAATAAAATTAAATTAGAGCACAGAAATAGTTAAACTTGAAAAATATATCCTGAACTGGAAAACTGAAAGTGAAAACCACAAATAGTACATAGCACTTATGATGAAATGGTATGGAATATCAGCTCTGGTATCCGATACAGGGATAGAAACCCACCAGTCCCAGCTTTTACTCTTTATCCAGAACTTGACACAGGACAGGCAGAACCTGGATACCTGATACAAATACTTTCAAGGGCAAAGAGTAATTTCATACAGCTCTTCAGCAACATCCTCTGCGATACACAAGCCACTATTCTGCATTGTAACAAGTGAATTAATTTAGCATCCAATTCCTGCAGATACACTCTTGGGTTGCAACTCCTGTGTGAGGCAGAAACAGAGATGGAGAAGCAGCCTTGAAAAACATTCTCCAGTAAGAGGAACTCTGAGGGATATGGAAACTTATTAGCACAATATTTTCATATTTCTTCCATCAGTTCCCTCAAAAAATAATATGGAACAAGCAGCAGAAGCATTAAAGCATCCTAAGGTTTAAGAGAATCCCATAGGAATTCTGTATCCAGACGTGGGATTCAAAGCTGAGAAAAGCTAATTAAAGTATTAGGTGGAGCCTTAAAATTTTAATTAGAAAAGAAAGCTTTCTCTTCATTTTTCACCTTCAATGCCGCTGTAAGAATGAGGAAATCCTCTTTTTTCCTCCAATCTAATTGTGATTTTACAATGTATCTGTAGGCATTGTCAAAAACTCTGAAAAAACTGCAGTTACTATAGTGATTTTAATTACACATAATACTCCCAAACATGCTATTCAAAGGGTTTTACTGGGGAAAAAATCGTTAATCTGTAAAATAAAATCTAATTTCTGAAAGCTAGTAATTTTGTTCTATTAGTATCACAGGGAACACCAAGTGACATTCAACAACAGATTTTTTCCACATCACTAAAATGAACATGATTATAATTGTGGCCAAATTACTAAAAATGAAAATTACAACTGAGCTATGCAGAAACAAGAACACAGACCCATTATGATCACTTTGCGTAAGTCTCCAGCCAGACAATATTCCTGATGTGCCACTTGGAATACAGCCCCCAAATGGCAAATTTTAGGGTGTCTACCAATTTTGCTTGAATAGTCTTATTGCCTCTACCACTGATGCTAGTCAGCTTAAAATATTGCCCAATTTTACTTGATTTACACAGAGATCAGTATATTCGACATTTACTTCAACCACACTGAACATTTTAACACCTCTAAAATATGAAGTCTATTATTTTAAATAGAGAAATACACCAAAAAACTTGAAACAACTGAATTTTCACCTTCCCACTGGAACAAACACTTGGTAACAAGTAGCTTACACAAGATGCCTGGGATATTCCTTGAGAAAATAAAATCTGCATCAGTTACTTGTTACTAAAGACAAAGATAAGCATAAAATATAAAATACCATGTAGAATATCCTAGAAAGGAACACTGTAGCTTAGAAAATGCTGCACCATTTGGAGATTTAATTTTTTTTTGTCTTGCAGGGTGAGGAACAAGATAGGCATGAAACACATCAAGAAGAATCCTGGCGGTGAAAACCTAGAGACATCTGCTTCAGTCACATATGCCTCACTGACTAAAATCATAAGCAAAAGCTGACAGACCTCATCAACACTGCCTTTTTTGTTTTGCTGGTACTGCTCAGCTGGTTGTTGGGGCAAGGGATTTAGAAGCAAAAAACAAGAACGCTGTATGCAGCAGCCTGTTTATGGCTGTATTAATAGTGTCTTCACACTGCTTGAGCAACAGAGCTGTACAAAACAGCGCAGACTTTCAGTGCCTAAGACATACACAGACAGTTTGCAGTTCAGAATCATTAGGCAGGAAGAGCATCTATACTGGGAGTTAAGTCAGATTTGCTCAAGGTATAAACCACTTTCTCTTCTCACAGCTCTTTTCACTGAGTTCTTTATTTACATGATTCCAGTACAGTACATGTAAAGCCACTATTAACAGCCTTTTTCAGGTTATGAGCAGTCTCTCCACAAAGAAAAGCTCGACAGAAAAAAAAGGGGGAAGGAAAATCTACAGTAATGCACTGATCAAACCAAAAATGACAGTACCAAACATTAATGCAGAATTAATCCGCCAGTTTGCACAGCTTCAAGTATAACCTGACGAGGTTAACAATGGTAACAGTGCAAGACAGGAGAACTGAAGACAGAGCTGATCAAGTAGACCCACACTTCAGTTAAAATACATTGTTAACGTATTTGTTGTCTTCCATGCTATTATGTACCAGATCTCCAAAGTAGTTGTGATCTCTGTTAAAATCTAGGGCTTTGTGCTGTAGCTTTGATAGAGTTAAGATCTGTACCACGAGATAAAAGAACTCAATTCTCCTACCATAACTCCTACACAGTTCTGGTGAATTACCAAGTTCTTTTTCCTTTTTGAATGTGTTTTGAGCCACTGAGATAAAACCCGTTTTTGTAAGAAACTGTCCACCTCTAAGAATTTTGCTTGATCTGTGAGATGGGCAAGAAACCGGCTCACAGCTCACACTCAGGGAGTGCTGACCAATGGTCTGGACTGAGTCTGGCAGGGGTGGACATTGGGCTTCACACTCTTCATGACCACCATGAACCATCTGCATGATGAGACTGCAAGCATCACCACCAGGTTTGCTGACGACACTATCCTGGGTGGAGAGGTGGACATTCCAGCAGGGAAAGCCATTTCTCAGAGCAGGACAGGCTGGAAGAGCGAGTTGGCAAGAACAGTGTGGAGTTTAACAGAGACAAGTGCAAGGTCCTGCAGCAGTGACAACACCAAAGAGCCCAGGACAGGCTGGGGTCCCTTGCTGAAGGGGACCTGGGGGTCCCAGTGGACAACAGGAGCCACCAGTGAAGCTGCTGCAACAGTGAAGGCAAATCAGAGGCTGGGATGCACCACAGGGGCACCACTAGCAGAGATGGGAGATGTAACCATCCCAATTTATCAAGTACTTGTAACTGGAGTACTGCTCGTGTCCAGTTCTCATCCCCACAGTTCAAGAAAAGACACAGACAGTAGAGCATCCAAAGGAGGGCCACGAAAATGATGGACAACCTATCCTACATGAGACTGAAGGAGTCAGGTATTTTATTTCCTGGAGAAGAGCAGGCTCCAGAGGACCTCACCACAGTACAGCAGTATGTAAAGAGTGGCTATAAAGAGGATGGACTTCTCAAGATGCCACATGCAGAGGGCAAGTTGCCCTGGGAGAGGCTTCATCTTGATATAACAAAAAAAATACTTTCTTGTTATACACTAAGAACAGTCAATCCCTGAAAAAAAAACTTGCTTGGGATGTGGAAGAGTCTTATGGTTGGAGGTTTTCAAGATGCAACTGGACAAGGTGCTAGATAATCCCACCTAGGCTTACTTTCCCACAACAGGTTGGACCAGATGATCTTTTGAGGTCCCTTCCAACCTGGACTATTTCATGATTCCATGAACTGACTGGCAAGGTACCTTCAAACAGCTTCCTGCAAAACACCCTCTATTTCTGCAGCAGGTAACTAAAATTTCAGTTCTTAAATATAAGGGATTTCATATTCTAAACACCACAATAACCTTCCCTGCCTTGTTTCACATGTGTCTTTATATACTAACAGGGATATCCTCCAAATACACATAAAGTAAGCCAGATGCTTCAACTATATTCAGCAAGCCAATGACCTTGGGATCTGCCCACGTGTACACAAATACAGATATTCTGAAATAGCCAGATTAATATCTCACTCTAATTGCTTGCAGAGTCTTGCTGTTTTGGCATAAATTTGAGTCACAATTCAGTGTAGATACTTCCTTTTACAGACCATAAACAACAGGCTAAAACTTAATGAATTTTCATAAATGCCTAAAACAGTAGAAAAATATACCATGAAACACCAATATTTAAGCTGCAACAACATATCTAAATAAATAAATACATACATACTTGTTGACTATGGAAGGCATCTAGTCTATCATTAAGGTTGGTTTTAAAAGTTATTATTTATATTTATATTTAAAGTTGTCATTTATTGGCTTGTCATAACCTTAAAATGAAGAAATAGGGTTTACCATCTACTCTAGCAGGCAGATGTTGGAATACAGAATTCATTTCTTCCTCCCTTGCACTCTCACAACAAAGACTTCAATGAGGTTTTGAAATAAGCTAATTGTAACTACCTTGTTCTTCCATTGTCTCACTTATTTTTCCTCATCATTCCCAAAGAAACACTTTTCTTGCATTCTCTAGCTCCAGCCTTTCAAAGAACTTGATATGTTCAAAGAATGAACCTATGTCCTCTCATTCTGTTAGCAGATTAGATTCCCTTAGGTTTCCACTCAAATTAATGGCTATGTCAGGATCTTGTCCAATAATTCAAACATGCTGAAAGCTGACAAATTCCTGCAGTTTATTTTTAAAAATCACTGGCTTTACTACTTCAAGCACTGAAATGGATAAGATTTCAGGGATGTATTTTATTACCTGCCTCTTTACCATTTAGTAAGTTACAGTTATGTTAAAATGGTTCTCAAAATAACATTTATGGAAAGAAACCACTAAAAAGGAAAAACTGGGTGGATTTTTTTTCCTGGAACTGGCATATCAGTGGACCACTTCCCTGCTGTAGTGCAATTTTCACTCAAGTCACTGATGAACAAAAGACTTCTGCATGGTCTTCGAAGCCTCCATAAAAACACGGTTTCTCTGAGACTTTCTGAAATAAACAGAACACATTTATTCTTTGCTAAGAAAGCTGACTACCAGTATGGGCATCTCACATCTGGATACTGCTTAATGAACATTTTGCAAAAAATTATCTTCTGACCTGGGCTGAACTTTTAACCATCAGACCTCTGAGACTAGAAAGAGGAACCTTCTACACAGATCAGGTGCCTCTGAAATCATTAACCTTTCCTTAGCAAAACCATTTGAGAAGCCCTCTGTACCTTTATTTCTTCCCCAATTTGTGCTCTAGCAACCTTGAATAAAGTTTTCAAGTGTTTTTCAAATTACTGTGTGAACAGTCAGCAGTCAAAGTACGCAAACATAGTTCTCATTTAAGACTGAAAATCTTCAACCCAGATGCAATTCAACAAATTAATTACACATTTAACCGAGGTTTCCGCTTTTCTCCAATGACTAAACAGGGAACCTTCAGAAACTCCAAATTTAGGAGTTTGATGCCTAAATTAGGTGGGATTTTACACAGCGTTGGTTGATGATTGAAAACATCTAAGGCAGTAAATCACAGGCTGACTTGGAACAGCCTCTTTAACTGGTCCCAAATGGCTCCTTACAGTCCTGACAGTTTTTCCCTCCCAATAAAAATGAAAATGGCAAACAATGACCCATGGGTTGAACGGTGCCCTGGGATCCAAGGAGTGAGAATTTTCTCCCTGGTTCTCCATTTGGAAAATGGATACTGGTTATTTACTGGCACAAAGGAATTGCTTATGTTTCACAGGAGACTGGAAGGCCACATAAATATATTTCAAGAATTCTCTGTTTAGCAGATTTCTTTTCAGATAAAGCTGAAAATGTTACATATAATTTTTAATTGTTGTTAAGTGAAAACAGCAAGACATTAAGTACATTAAAATCGCATATTTCAGAAGAAAATGAAACAAAAAACAATTTAGGTATTATTTTGGATATGAATCATGGAGACAGCTATGTCAGAAAAAAAACATTTTAGAAATTGCATTTGCAAGGAACATGCTTGTTGTAGTAAACAAATATTGCAACTCTAGAGAAATTGTGTAATAGCCAAATAAAATTCTTCAGGTAACACAATGTAAAAGAAGAGGGAAGCCTTTTAAAAATAATGTATCCTAAAATGTAATACAAATAGATGTACTGAATATTACATTTCTATGCACAAAGATCTAGGAGCATGCTACTGTGAAGCAGTTAGATTTCTGAGCTTTTATTTTTTCTTTTATAAGTCATTAAAAGGAGTTTGAACATTTTTTTTAAACTAAGTATTTCAAAAGGGGGAAGTCCAATCATTATAGTCAAGCAGGCAGTTATTTTGTTTTACTGGACCACAAACTACTAGATCTCCAGTAATATCACTCAAATGCAGAAAAATAGACAACTTAGATTCTGTCAAACCACCCAAGGATGATACAATGCTATAGTTCAGTGGACAAGAGCACAAAGGAACACGTACAAACACTGCCTTATAAATCAAACTTTAATTTACCTAAGCATCAATACAGTGGCAACTGCAATACTAACATATGAAGGCAGTACAGTAAGGCCTTGAAAAGAGGTGGTGCACCTAATGAAGACTTATTCTCACTGCTCCAGTTATTCCTGAAGAGTAAATGAGGCTAATTCTACCACCTGTTCAGACAACCCTGTGTGAAAGTCTTTGATGTACACAGTATTTAGAATAGGGCAGCTGTTGCATGCGAGTAAATTGGGTTTTGTTTGAAGAGCAGTCAAAAGGAAATCTACTTCAAAATGGTAACAATGAAAACCTGTTTTTGTTGCATCTTTCTGTCCTTATTTCAAAAATACAAAACTCAAAAAAAATTGAGCTTGAAGACAGATACAGCCTAAAAAACCCACAATTATTATTTTTAATATTTCATCTATCACTACTACAAAAGCCATTTTACCTTCTCTTTTTATCCCCAAACCTGGTCAAAATTTAGAATTCCTAAAGTTCAAATGAAGTGCTGGGTAGAGACAAACAGATGAAAAAAGAGGGGGCAAGAGGCAGTGGAGGAGGATCAGAAGTATTGGCATTTCAATATAGATCAGCTGAAGTATTGTTATTTCAAACGGTCTGTACCAGAGTAAAAACATTATTGCATACAGTGTATGCAATACATCACATACATATGTTATACAAACTCTGAAAAAAAAAGTGAAGAACTCGTATTTATGCTTTTGTGACATTTTTCTGCCCTAAACTTCATTCCTCTATTATTCTCATTAAGTGCTTTGAACAAAACTAAAATTAAAACCCTCATGCAGTTTCAGCAGATGAGACTATAAACTAGTATTTCTTACCAATTTTGGCCAAAAACATGGTGGAAGGTAAAGTATTATTAACTGGAACGCGCACTCATTTCACTACTTCATTTTACCAGGCAAAACAGAATGGGAAGAATATGTTTGCTAGAAAGCCAAGGCCTAGCTAAGAAAACCATTTGTTACTTTTCAAGCTATGACCCCAAGTGTCTCCAAAGAAATGCCAGATGGACAACTAAAAGCAAGATTATGGACATATGTAATTGATTCCTGTATGCATTAGAAGTTTGCCATAAATAGTTGCCTCTCAGTTGTCACAGCACTGAAGAAAGCTGCTAGGTAAAAACAAAACCAAAACAGAAAAAAAGGCACCTGTTGTCCAAAAGGAAGAATACTCAGAAGTGTTGCTGTCACTTGATTAATTCAATGAAAGTTTTTAACCAAGCATAAGTCAATACCATCCGTCAAATCTGACTGCGAAGTGATGTTATTACCTCAGAGCGTATATGCTGGAGAGACTACATGTAGTGACAGAAACACTCTCATAGTCACTGCTGGAGATGGAGCTGAGGGGGGAATCACGTAAGCCATCCTGAGAACTGAAAAAACATACGGAAACAAAATGAACTGCTGAAGCCAACAAAGGTAAAAACAGAGCACTGTGATAAGTCATGGCTTGTCATGGATCATACAGAAATAAGAATAAACTGGCAGTTGAGTTTTTGCTCTTCAGAAAATGATACAAACCTATTCTGTTTTCTTCCCCAAAAGGACAGAAAGTTCGGCAAAATCAGTGGGCACACATCTTAAAAAATCTTCAATGTAATTCATGCTGTACAGTTAAAACATTCAAGAAAGAATCAAGCATCTTACATATTCATTGAGGACAGAGGTAATAGCATGCTCATGCTGCTAAGTGTTGTATAACCTCATAATGAAGATATAACAAAACTCAAAATTCATAAAGTCACCACGGGTTTCAGGTCAAGATACTCTAAACCATACATTTCAAAAACTTCTGAACATTGTGACAAGTTTGCTCTACGTCCCTTTCCCACTGGAAGGAAAAAGTCTGTTAGAAAGCAGAAGGTGACTCTTCGTTGATGGAGCCGAAGATAATACACCTACCCCACCCTAAGTTTGCTCAGTCCCTATAAGTGCCTCAAATTCTGTGCTTTGAGCCAACAGATAAGCAGGAAGGAGCAATCCCATGGAAACCACTGACACTTCATTAGTGGAAATCCACCAGCTACTGAGTAAAAGGATATGAATAATTTAAATGAATGGTACAGAACTTGTCTCTGGCACCCCAAGACTAATGAAAAGCCTTTAAATAACACATCATTTTAGATCTTACATCATATGATCAACATAAACTAGGATTAGAGGAATAAGAATGGTTTCATAAGCACTACAAAACTATCTTGTAAAGACCAATTTTTTGTTTCAGTAACAATTTACTGCTCAGCTACTGGAAATTCCACAAGCTGAAAAAAAATTAAATTATACTAAATAAGAAAATACGTAATCTTGAGCAGAGATATCAAAGCTGTATTGGCTCTAGGCAGTGCAGAAGATTCATTCAAGTCTGCTGAACTCAAATGTTCAGTCAACAGAAATCTCTGGACAGTGCAAAGAGAAACCTAAGAAACATCTCTAGTTAAAAGAGAGGTAGTTATATAGATCAGAGTTATTTTACCTTACTTATCCACAATTACTAGCAAATTTTTTTATGTTCCTTTGCTTTTTAGGCATATGCAAACCAGCTACATTCCAAACTCTTCTCTTCTACCAAATTTACTATTGCAGCTATTTTTCCAGCTAGAAGTCTGGAAGAACGTTTAGGGGGAACTCTTCAAAGCAGTGTATGGAAGGTATGTGCTCTAATCCCACTAAGAAATAATAGGATTTGTTTGCATACCTCCCACTAATCACTAAGAAAAATGTACCCCTTCATGTTTCTCATTTCTGATTGCCAATTTGAAAATAAATCCCAAGTGCACCATGCTTTAGTTGAAAGGGGAGACTTCACAACCGGAAAATAATTTTATCAGACTTGAACAAAAATCTATTTAACTTTCATTCGTTTTATGTAATTTCCCTTGCTAATTCTGCTTATTATGAAGAGATATAAGCATTTAAACAAAGGCTTACTCTTTTATAGCTCATCACCTTTACCCATCCAATCTTACAATATGGTCATGCTACTAAAACGTAGTTTTACTATCTGTTTTATGGCAGCTAAATGATATTAAAGAAACCATTAGCGTGTAATTTCACACCATGATTGGGCAGGTGTGGTGGTGTGCTCGTCCCCCTTTTCTCTTTAAGCAGTAGCCAAAAATGGCAGTTGTGATGGCTGCACCCAAGTTGGGCTCTGGGGAGACAGATTACACAGTAGCCAAGGGCCACAAATCTTTCTCAACAGCTGAGGGGTAGTGGAGCATGCACAACCAAAGTACAACTGGTATGCAAATATGACTATTAGTCAATCATCTTAGCTCATAAATAGTGGACAGTCCAAGGCAAACTGAGCTCTCCTGCATGGCAGCAAGCTGCATGCCAGGATGTCCCCTTGAGTAGGGATGCTTCTCAAGGTTACTACTCAAGGCTGAGAGAATCCTTATCATATCAGATACTCAGTTAAGTGAACTGAGAATAAGCATGTAGAAGTGTTGAAATATTAGCTAAGTGACAAAACACTGACTGCATATATATAATCCTTTAGACATAAACTATTGTCCAAGACAGGGACTGAGTTTGGATCCAGCTGCACCCAGATTCCTCTCTGAGAAGTCCTCCATGATGGGGGTGTTCTCTGAACCTCATCACTCAATGAAAGGGTCTCCCTGGCAGTTTTGTCTGACCCCCTCTGTTCTCTGTGCACTAAATACTGAAGTGTACCTTGCCATCAAATCTTGTTAAACCACTGTCACATTTACCATTGAATTTTGTAAAGTCATTGTCCAGTAGCATTTATATGTATTGTTGCTTCTGTCTGTGAGTGAAGCCCATCACTCTTTCTGCAACAGCCTTGCAAATATGACATGTATTGTTCAAAATAAAGTAATCTTTGAACAGCAGAACTAGGAAACAAGAACAACTAGCAAACTCACCACCACCTTCTTTTATGCTCTCTCACCTCCCCACCATTTCCAGATTTTTCCAGTGTAACAGTCTTGCCAGCTGATTTCGGGAGCAACAAATTTATCTGAAAGAAGTCAGGTTTGCTGTCCTTCAGTGCTTTCTGTGAAGCTCTGCCTGATATATTTGAAATCCAGTCGAAATATCTCAGTTACCAATAGTTACTATTTAAGAACTTAAATTCAATTTTTTTAGGTTCCAGTTTTCTGTGTTTTTTTTGATTTAAAGAATTTGAGGTTTCCAGCTCTTACACACAGCCCAAAGGGTTTACATTTTTCCAAAGAACTCGAAGTTTTCCCAATTTTTTTGGAAGGTTAGTGCTCTAGGCTAAAACATAAACCAAACCAACCACCACCTTGGAGTACCACCTCTCTGTTAAGAGCGGATATTATTTATTGTGAATATTTGTCCCAAGTCATGAAACCACTTTCTACTGTCAGGTAATTATGTGGAGTGGACAGTCTGAGTCAGAAGGCAAAACAATAAACGACTTTAATTGTAAGTAAACTTAATCAGTAATCTCTAAACATAATGGCCCACAACACTTGCATTATCACTGATCTCAATGCTACCTTTGTTCATCTTCTGAACAGATAACAAGCCTTACCTCATCTCTCCTCCATACTTCTTTTCCTCTTATTTGAATCTTCTCTCACCTCTAACCTCTAATTTCTCATCACCTCCACTATCTCAGCTTTTTTAACACTGTTTGCCATTCTAAATTGCTTTATAAAAGTCTTCATTTTCCACTACTCCATCCTTCACTGGGTGCACAAACCTGGCCACGCTGAGTGATCTGCTGATATCAGGATTAGACACCCATCTGGTCAGTCATCATTTGGCAATGTAACCTGCTTGGACACACCTGACACAAGCCACGCTCACAGACATTAGTTTGTTACAATAAACAATGTGTAGTTTGGGCAATTACCATGTGTAAATGTTTTGCTCACTCCTGTGTATCAACAGAGATTGAATTTTTGTACAGGAAATAATATTTATCATTTACAGTTTTTATTTCTGGCTCATATTCAGGCTATAACTCTTCAGATGAGAAATTCTGTGTTTATTTAGTACCAAGAAATGGGGATCCAGTAATGATAACTGATTTAAACTTCCTCAGTGTCATACTAACTAGCTTTTTTTAATAAACAAAACCCTAACCAAATAAAAAAAGACTCCTGTGACATACTGCTTTCCTTCTCAGTACACACAGACTCAGGATAACTCTTGGTAGAATTTTCTACTTATTATTGTCTGCCTGAAGATTCCCTCAGCTTTTCTAAGATGCTGGTAGATCCTGAGGTGAATTGACCTGTTTTTCCCAACTCAAGACTCCCATTATCAGCTGATGATAGCTCAGCATGCATGTTCATTAGCACAATTAACAGAGAAGACACCTGCATATAGCCACATTCTGCAGCTGACAGCAGGTAACCCTTTCTTCCCCTATGAGCCCCCAGGCAACCTGAACTTCACCACATCATAGTCACTTGCAATTAATGTTGTGTTAGACTGACGTTCATAGGACTGCTTGAACTGTGTAAAGTGGCAAAAGTTTGTTTCATTTGCAGGTCTTAAATGCCTACATTGCAATTTTTAAAATTACATTCTAACACTGGGTAAAACCACTATCCATGCTCATCAAAACGTAAGTCCTCAGCACTTCTGATAAAAACACAGAATGAAGATTTGAGGTAACTGAGCAAAGTGACACGAGGTGATGTGGCTGCCTCTTGATGGAATACTGGCAGACCAAACTAAGGAACCCTGCATTTAAAGCTGGTGGCCACTTTTTGTAACTAATCTGAGAAAAAAACAAACTGAAAGCGACCTTTATTTTATTCTGTTTTGTGTGCTTTTTTCCTATGAGAATGTGTTTTAGTCCTTACATTTAATGAAACCTCTGTTTGTTTCAGAGGATGGTTTCTTCATGAAAGCTATTATGAGTCACAATTACAATCCATGTTACAACAGTTAATGGGCACAGGTCTTCTCTGACCAGCTCACTACACCAGGGTTAACTCTAAAGCCTCATGTGTCACACCAAATCTGTCCAAAAGTATTTTTACAACTCTGTGTTACCTATTATACTCAATTGGGAAATCTGCATGTTGAGAGCTAATATGGTTCTCTGTTGGTTCAATTGATATACGGACCTAATAAAAGGGAAGCTGGTATAAAACACTGACACCTTCTATTTAGACACCAAGGCTTTGTAACACCAGTCATGTTACTGAACAACACAAAAATCTGTGTTCAACAGACAGGCTAAAACACTGCCATTTCTAATCTGAAATTTGTGTTGACATAAAGAAGGGGAGGAGGGACTGAAAAAAAAAAGCATTTATACTGAAACTGGATTTGACTAGTTGCACAAAAGCACAAAACAGAACACCAGAAGGGAAACAAAGAATTTCTATCAACAGCCAGATAAATGATTACTTAAGGGAAGTCTTGCAGTAGAAAGGCTGATGTTTGGTTCCCAATCTACTGCTATTTCCTTTTTGGTGATGAGAAGTTGCCTTTCTCCTTAACAGTTAGTTAAAAGACCAATCAGTACAGGACACTAAGCAGTCATATTTTTGTTTACATGAACTTGCACAGCTATCCATTATTTTTTCATTAAAAAGGCAACTTTTTAATGTAAAAACATAAACAACTTTTTTAAGTCTTACTGTGCTGTGACTATTATAGAAAAGCATGAATTTAAGACATTCAATCATTTTACATTGAAATACTGATTAATCTAGTTTTGATAAAGGAGTACTTGTAGAATCATATACTAGAAACTAAGAGACAAGAAAGGTAATTCTTGTGAATTTGGTTTTTTTAACAAATGCTAGCCCTCCCCAAAATACAAATGGCTCTTTTCCCTGAATTTATAAAGGTGGAATAACTTATCTTAAAGTTGCTGTACTGAAAATATGCATGTCACATGTTGCCAAGGATTGAAAAAAGAAATACAGGCCAAAAAAAATCAAAATTAGAAACAACAGGTGTTCATCTTTTTACACAGTTATTCTAATATGCTGAGGAAATAAAATTTTAAACATATTACAATATATACTATTGTAATATATAAATATCATACAATATATGCAATTTAAAGATTACAGAATTGCAAGACTAAGAAATGAGAGAACTTGAATACCAAGCTAGGGAAGAATAAATTTTTCGCCTTATTCTAGAATGGCAATACCGATCAACAAACAGCAAAACATGCTCTTCCAAGGATGCCTCATTCCTCCTCCTTACACTGCAAAAGCATATGGCAAAATATTTTATTTTTTAAGCCCCCACAAGTAAATGCAAACAGTGCCAGCATCTAACAGCCAATGGACACAGCTAGAGCTTGCTGGAAGTGTGAAGATGAGAAATTCACTACCAATTTCAGCTCCTTTTCCCAATTTTGCACTGCAAAAGGCTTCATCAAAAGCAAATTCAAACAGATCAAGGAAAATGGAAAAAAAAAAATTGTAAAATTTAAGGTAGACATAACAGACCTGCAGTGGAAATGAGAGGAACAATGCTTAATAATCTGGGTTTTTTTATATCAGAACTGTTTTGAGGTCAGCATGTAGATAAACAAACATGCAACAGAACCAGGTAGTTAAGACTAAAACATGAAAACACCAGCATTGTGTGACAATATGACACAAGTTGCTAACACAACACATTAGCAGGTTGACAAGGACTGTTCAATTCTGGAAAGAACAGAAAGCCAAATATTTACAAAACACCAAAAATAAAAATTACACTCCTTATAATTTTCTTTCCATTGGGAAAAAGCAGGCAGAATGCTATGACAGAATGGACATTAAACAAAAAAATCTGTATAGTTTGCTTCCAGCTGAAAACCAAGGAAGACTAGATACAGATTTAAAAACTTTGTTTTCATGTTAACTTATGTCCTTTTTTACCTCAAAATACCAAATGGTGCTTTGTCATAGTTTTATCATCTTCTGTTCTATTCTTATGTGACTTACTCCCTTTAACAGTTTGTTTTGCTACATGACAGCCTTTATTTCTCACATTGTCCCTTCAGCAGATCACATACTAACTACATCTCTGCTAATGCTTTTCTCATATTTGCATCTCATTAACAGTGCTGCCCAAGACTCTTGAGCTGTTGATGTTCAGTATCTTTCAAATACTTACAAGCAAATAACAGGGAAAGACAATGTCAGCTGTGACTTAAAAAACAAAGTAGTGAAGACATGTCAATAGCCAGTGATGGCCTTCTATGATAGAGTGACTACTCCCTGTCAGTGGACAAGGGATGGGCTACAGATGTAATTTATCTGGACTTCTGTAAAGCCTTTGACACTGTCCCCCACAGCATTCCTCTCTCTAAACGGGAGAGAGATGCACTCAATGTCATTGTTAGATGGATAAGAAATTGGCTGGACAGTCAAATCCAGCGGTCAGTGGCTCAGAGTCCTGATGGACATCAGTGACAAGTGATGTCCCTCAGGGGTCAGTCTTGGGACCAGTTTTATTTAATGTCTTCATTAATGACAGAGATGAAGGGATCAAGTGCACCCTCAGCATATTTGCTGATGACACCAAGCTGAGTGGTACTGTTGACATTCCTGAAGGATGGAATGCCATCCAGAGGGACCCGACAAGCTCAAAAAATGGCCCATGGGAATCTCATGAGGTTTAACAAAGCCAAGTGCAAGGTGCTGCACCTGGGTCAGGGCAACCTGTGGTATCAATCCAGGCTGGATGAACAGACTGAGAGCAGCCCTGCTGAGAACTTGGGGGTGCTGGTGGATGAGAGGCTGGACACGAGCCAGCCGTGTGCTCTCGCAACCCGGAAAGCCAAATGTATCCTGGGCTGTACCAAAAGCACTATGGCCAGCAGAGAGAGGGAGGGGATTCTGCCCCTCTACTCCACTCTGGTGAGACCCCACCTGGAGTCCTGCATCCAGCTCTGGAGTCCTCAGGACAGGAAGGACATTAATCTGCTGAAATGAGTCCAGAGGTGAGTCACCAAGATGATCAGAGACATGGAGCCTTTCCTGTGAGGACAGGCTGAGAGAAGAGGGATTGTTCACCCTGGAGAACAATTAGGGAGACCTAATTGTGGATAGCCAGTACCTGAAGAGTCCCACAAGAAACATGGAGCAGGACATTTTAAAAGGGCCTGGAGTGACAGGGCAAGAGGGAATGCCTTCAAACCGAGAGTAGGTTTTGATTAGATGTTAGGAATTCTTTACTGTGAAGTGGTGAGGCACTCGCCCCAGAGAAGCTGTGGATACTGTTTTAAACTCCACTGAATTTTGAGGCTAGACAAAGAAGCCTGAAATACCAGCTATTTCAGATATAAGGATTATTATATAAAACCAGTCTGGATCATGGACATTACATGTATAATCTCATAGTGTGTAGCATAACGACTGACCTACCAAAACAAGCAGGTTGTGTCACAACATACACATTTGACAGCTGCTTGATTCAGACAAGGGAAAGAATTTTCTTCTCCTAGTTGGTAACTTACAGTAACTAGAAAGTAAATACATTTATCAGTTTGATGAATGAGCCTATCCTGCAGCTATTCCACGTGAATTAGATTGCTTATTGTTCTAGCTAATGGCTCCATCATTCTGAAAATAATCTACTGTCTCCAACATTTCCCCTATGGTTAAGTTGGCATTCATAAGCATTTAATAGGGAGCAGTTGCAGAAGCCTAATGTGATCTTCCAATTTAAAAATACCATCAAAAAACAGTGATTAGTCACTGCCCAGGCATCATGAGTAAGTAAAGTTCTGTTTTGTAACTGAATTATCTGTTTTACTGATAACATGACTAGTGATTCAGAGGCAAGAACTAAATCTATATATAGCTATCTACAAGAAAAAACTAAGATCTATACATATACAATTTCTTAATCTAGTACTCAGTAGATCCCCTTCATCTTTCACAGAATATACTGGAGGAGTTAATATTAGAATGCTTCCAAATAAAGCATCAACAATCTAGTAACAAAACAACTCCATCCCTACTTCTGTACTGTTGCAAAGGTGGAATACTTGCCAATTAATAATAGATGTACTGTAATCTCAGTAACAAATACAGATAATTAGAAATAATCAACAAAGTAACTGTGGTAGAGGCTATGGGGAAAACAGACAAATCCTACTAATTTGTTAACAAAATATTCAGAAATATTCATCCAAGAGTTTTGGGAGAACTCAGGAACGAATGAGATGAATTATTAACCTCTCTTTTAAAACTTTCTTGATGCTTAGAGTCTAGGTGGCAATCTCTAAAAATAAAAAGGACTCCATGGAGATTCAAACAACTCTGGTTCTGTGAGCCTGATGTTCATACCAAGCAACTTAATAGAATACATCAAAACTGAAAGAAGTAGGCAAGAATATGAAGGTCTGTCTGGGAAAAAGTAACGTGACTTCTGCAGAGGGAACATCTTGGGAGCTCTGTGAATGGGTCAAGAAGCTTGTGAAGAATAGTGATTCATCTGTCAAGCCTCTGGATTCCCAAATAGGTTCTGTCAAAATAACTCACTAAAGGCTTTTAAGAACACTAAGGAGCTACAGCGTAAGAAGGAAGGGCCCAAAATGGATAAATGATTCTTAACCACAAATAGGGAGAAGCTAACACACAAGCACTTCTCAGAAGAGTGAGATGTCACCACTGAAGTTCTTCAGCACCCTGGGAGTTTTGTTTTCGTGTAAAATCTGCAAAAGATGCAGAGCAACGAGGTCTCAAAGTTTGCTACCAAAGCAAAATTATTCAGAATAATAACTAGAGCAGACTGAAGAACTGCCCAGCATCTTAAAGTCCGAATAACAGGTAATAAAATGGCAAGACTCAACTGGTAAACATGTGGAGAACCATTTTAACATCAGATATAGAATCACAGCCTCTGAGGTCACGAGCAACATCTTGGGGCTTTAGCAAACAACGTCAAAAAGAACATCAGCACATCACTTGGCAAAAAATCCAAAGTCAAACACTGGGAACCATTGAAAAACAACAGAAAATAATTATGCCACTATGCACATCAATGGTTTGCTCATATCTTGAGTAACTGTAGTTCTGATTCACTTATTGCTAAGAGGAAATCATATAATTGAAAATGGTTTGGAGCAAGAGAAAAGGCAGGATCAAAGGTATGGTCAATGTCTGGAAAACTTCTCATCAAGTAGGCTGTGACTTTTCCAATCTGAAAAAGTAACCACATAGACAAAATGTGACTTAAGTTCTACAAAATCACAACAGGTGGGAGAGGCCAGACAGGAACCAGAAGCAAGTAAAAGGACACAGAGGAATACACACTTAGAGAACCCTCTGTAAAAGGACAATTCTCAGATTAAGTTTTTAAACAGTATCAACAGAAGCTGGACAAATGAGTGGAGAAGTTACTACATTCACAAGTCATGGGAGGCTGAAAAAGTAGCTTATATATATATATATATATACACACATAATTTCATTATATTTTGCAGACTTGTTCTCACAAATTTCATTTAATATCCTACCCAAGGCAAAGATTAGTAGACAAATTGTCAGAGTTTAGTAAATGATGTATGATTTATCAGGGAACTAATTAAATATACAGTAATTACTTTTAAGCAATATTCCACTTGAAGTGTTGCAAAATCATGAAACGTCAAAGGGATTTGTGAATTACTTCTTAAGTCCATTCAGAAACCCTGTTGTAAGGCCTTGAATATGACCATGCTTGCAAGCATAAGACAGCAAAGAGTCAGAATAATCAGAAAGATAAAATTACTTTCTCAAATGTTTGAGCTTTGTGCACACTAAAGTGTAATATCAATTAACTTCAGGCCAAAGAACTCTTGATTCTATTTCCATTACCAGTAATATATTTCATAATTTAATTGGTATATTACTAAACAAAGGTTTATTTCTGCAGCCTTTATATTGTGGTTATGCTTCATGATTCAAGGTACCTCCACTCTGTTATCTCAACTCTATGAGATCCTGCATCACACACACACACACAAAGAAAGTCGTCACAGAAATACAGAAAACAATGGTAATTTATCTCTAATTTCTTTCCTCTACTTCATGATATTAATACTTCAGGGAAACTGAGGACATTACTCACACAAAACTGGTTATCCTCAAAAACAGTAAACCAAAGTGAAGTCAGGTTTTCTACTGATGTGTGTAAGATCCCTAATGTCTAATCAAAGTTGAGCTGAAGCACGGCACTTTCTTTAATACAAGTATTATGTCCCTGTTATCGAGTTCCTTACAGTCATTAAATATGCAGAACCTTAATCCATGACTACTATTCTTCTACCAACTTTGGCTGAAATGGTCCGATGGGTTTAAAAGGCTCTTCTGCACTCTGCTAGGCTCCTTCAGCACACAGACATTCACAAATATGCTCATGCCCACAGGGAACCTGATCAGATTAACCCCGTTCTCACAAATGAAGCTAAGGTAAAATGTGTTTAGATTCCAATTTAATCCCATTCAGTGATGCAGAAGTTAACTTTTTAGTATCTCCCAGATACACTTTTCCTGTAAAACAGCAGAGTACAATGGAAATAATGATCCAGTTACCATTTAGCAGCAATGCCCTCTTGGATACATTAAGCAGGTAATGCAACATTGATTCAAATGGTATAGAGGCATTAGACGATTAAAATTTAGATGACCTCCAAATGTTGTGCAGAAAAGCTGAAGTTCAGTAAAAAGCTATCTGCATTAAAAAAATATATGGATAAAGTCCTTAGTCCTGCAACACACTATTGTCTTTAAAATCAAAATTAATAATACACCCATCACTACAGTACAAGGATACAGGAACTTATGTACATGCAAATTACTACCAAGACAGCAAGTTGCTCTTACCTTGAACTAGATCTTGACTTTACATCTTCCTTTGCTGTCCTTTCACTACTAGCATCTTCATTGTAGTCCATTTTTTTCTCACCTAGTTGTTTTCTCTTCTCCCACTTCTTCTGCTGATTTGAGATGCTTTCTGCTTCTCCTTGTGAGTCACTTTCTGCTCCTACCTGTGAACCTGAGGGATGTGCCAGGCACTTAGAGGAGATTGGCAGTTTTTGCTCTTCACTGCCAAAGTCTCTTTCTGCTAACAAAGCAGAAGTTTCAGGTTTTAATGTTTCCTGTGCAGGGACTGAACTGTCCAAGTTATCTACATGGTCCAGTTCCTTAGACTTCACTAATGTGTACGAAGCATTTACAACACCTCCTGCAGAATGTTTAGTCTTTAAACCTTCAACACCATCCTCCCTGCTGTCTTCACAGCTGCCACAACACACACAGGAATTAATTAGACAGTTTGTGGTAGCTATACTGAGTTTATGGGATTCATCCACCTCCTCATTTGCTAATGGATGAGCAGATCCAGGAACACAACTAATAGCTGCTTCTGGAGTTGTTACTGGGGATTCTGAGCTAGAGGGAGATTTAGGATTGAATATTACAGTAGCAGATATTTTCATTCCCCCTGTTCTGTGAGCAATCACTTCTGCTGTTTCTGCGTCATCACCATACGCATCCCAGCCATTGAGGTATAACTGTGAGTCTGGACCTTCTAGACAGCTGCACGAGTTTGGAACTGAAACGCCAGACATCTGCTTTCCATCTTCAACATTGTTATTATTGCTTAAGTCACTTTCAGCATCTTTTAAAAGCAACGTTTCCTCTGTCTGATGGCCATTCTCATACAGCAAAGCATCTCTATATTGCAGGTTTTGTTTCGAGTCATGGCAAGGGTTATTCACCCAAGCAAAAGTATCACTTACTGAATCCAACCCAGCAAGAGCTTCTCCTGCTCCATCTAGGTCATCCATAAAAAACACTCTGTCCTCTTCATCGGTTAAGTTGTCAAGATGGTGCCGTGTTGGTGAAGCTTCTGTGCTAGAACTATTTCTTAGGGTAGGTCTGTGAGCTGGAGACTGACAGATGCTTGGAGGGGAAAGCAGAGAAGACATTTCATCTCCGACTCTGTGTACCATCCTGTTCAGCTGCTCCAGCTCCTGTTCATCATACTGCATCGAACAAGCCAGCTCAGCCTCTGTGTTCTCAGCTTTTGCTGAAAGTTCCTTAGGAGGCAAAGTTGCAGTTAAGCCTGGTGTAATGACAGAGGATACTTCAGGATCTGCTCTGACAGGAAAATCTACATCTTGAGAGATGCAGAGGTTACGTTCCAGCGTGTGCAGTTCATCCTCAGTTAGTGTCTGAAGGAGATCCCTGAAAATTAAGAAATACACACATCACTTGGCATTTACAATCATAGGAGGCATTGAGGCTACAGATTTTTAAAAAGCTGTTAGTGCAGAAATCCAGAACTCGAGGGCACAGAGTACTTTCAACTGTGTAACTCAAAGTGCATGTGGCATTCATATTCAGAACACGTGACTGCTGATGCCTGAATTCGAGATTAGTCATGCAAACACAGGGTATCAAAAGATAAACATGCTTGCAGTGAAGCCCCAAAATAAACCAAAACACACATAAAAATGGAACTTTCCCCCTCCCCATCTACTTACAGTGAAAATGTCACCCACAATTAGATATATTTGGTCACTTCGATTTTCTAATTCACAAATTTGACTTTAATTAGCAAACCAATTTGCCATCCTTCAACTAGAGTCTGGAAAATGTTCTGCAAAAGAGTACTGCAGAAGTTTCACAGCATTATATTGTCAGACAGAAGAACTAATTAAAAATAATAATATCACTGATATCTGGAAGCCCGTTCACTGAAACAGGGATTAGAAGTTGGCTCTTTCCTGCCTCGAACACTTAGCTCAGTGTTCTGTTTTGGCTGGGATACAGTTAATTTTCTTCACAGTGGCTTCTATGGGGCTGTGCTTTGGATTTGTGATGAAAACAATCTGCTAACCCAGGGATGGCTTTGAAATTGCTGAGCGAGGATCACAGAGAGCCAAGGCCTTTCTGCTTCTTTTACCACCCCACCAGTGAAGAGGCTTGGGGTGCACAAGAAATTGGGAGGGGACACAGCTGGAACAGCTGACCCCAACCGACCCAGGGATATCCCAGACCACATGGCATCATGCTCAGTATATAAAGCTGAGGGAAGGAGGAGGAAGGGGGGATGTTTGGAGTGATGGCATTTGTCTTCCCAAGTCATCACTACGTGTGACGAAGCCCTGCAGTCCTGGGGATGGCTGAGCACCTGCCTGCACATAGGAAGTGGTGAATTAATTCCTTGTTCTGCTTTGCTTGTGTATGTGGCTTTTGCTTTACCCATTGAACTGTCTTTATCTCAACCCATGAGTTTTCTCACTTTTTACTCTTCTGATTCTGTCCCCAAGCCCACTGGAGGGGTGAGTGGCTGTGTGGGGCTGAATTGTCAGCTGGTGTTAAACCACAACACTTGGTCATTAAGGAGTTAAGCTTCTGCATGATGTTAAGAATCAGGCAGGTCTAGAAGCAAACTTTTAGCTACTTTATAAACTGTGATTTCAAGAGACATGCAGCATCTCCAGTGTTACCAAATGTCCTCGGTATTGCAGTTTAGGACTATGAACACCTGAAAACAAAGTGTTATAAGTGCTTTATAACTTCAAAACAGATCCACAGACACAGCAGCACTTAATTTTAGATCTGACTTTCATGTATGCTATCCTTCTCAATAAGAAGGCACACATAAATGTATCCTCTGTCACGAGTGGCTGTCAACATTTTCAAAGACCAGTAAGTATATTTTAGCATAAATGAATGGGTGGGAAAAGCAAGACTTGCTCAATAGAAGGTAGCAGTCCATTATTCCTCATGTGTTTAGGAATCATTTGCTAGCAGGTGACATACAGCTGGCACCACAATAATAATAACAATATGCACATTTTAGATGAATTCATTCTAAACAAAAGGACCAGAAAACTTGAAAGAAACATCAACACACCTCACATCTTGATTTCCAATCAATGGTATGCATTCTTAATTTGTTAACTCACAGACCAAATTTTTTTTGCAAACACTATCACTTTTTCAAACAGCTCAAAAAATACATCACTAGTATCTGACTTGTGTATCAGCTACCTACAATCTAAAAAAATCTTATGGTGTAGATAAGCAAGCTTAAGTCAGAATAAATTTATGGTTATGTACATTCCACACAATTAACATACTTGGTTTTTAAAACTTGCTTTATGAGTATTATGAAAAAAAATTCTAAGCCTTCAGAAGAAATATAAGAACAATTGCATCATTGTATCTGCCCCTTAAAAAAATACCATTTACCTAACAAAGCTCTAAACCAGTACTGCTGTCTGGCACACTAGAACATTTTAAATACCTATACATTCCTTTCTTTTGTCTAAACAGTATGTAATGATACCATCTTATTACTCAGATCTTGTATTTAAACAGTAATCAGTGTCTGTAAGAGATTTTAACTTAAGAGACCTTAACATAATTTTAAAACAAACTGACAGAGAATGGTTTAAGTTTGAAGGTCAGCATAAAAATAGCAGCATTGCTACTGTTTATTTTTGAGATAACGATAGCAACAGAATGAATAAAAATATAGAATAACATGATTGCTGCCATGCGGCTTTGTACGATGAATTTTCACTTTGTAAGTTTTTACAGAAACACTGTGGCATAGAATTTTTTAAACATAAACAATGTAATGTGGGATTTTAAAAATAGTTGGTATTTTAAACTTTTAAAAAACTGCAACAAACAAGTAAGCACACAAATGTAACAGGGAAGGGGTTAAGCTTGTCCCTCACCTAGGCAATGATGCTAAAGATATCAGATAGTTTGGGTCAGGCCAAGGTCCATCAAGTAGGGAAGCCTGGCTCTGATCACAGATCCTAAGGAAGAGCATAAGCACAGGACAGACACACAGTGATGTCCTGTTGAGTGAGTGCATCCTACTGGTTGCCAGCAGCCTGTAGTTCAGGGATTTCTGAACCAAGGTGGCATCCTTGTGCTCGATAATCCTCAGAGAACTTTGCCTGCACAGGTTAGAAGGTGAGTGTCAGGAACTGACCAACAGTCAACTGCTTAAACATCAGCTACGCTTCTCCACACACCACAGTCACACACCCTTCTCAAAACATGAGATTATATGTGGCAGTCTACCAACCCTGTAATTTCAGTAGAAAAGTAATCCTGCTTTAAATTCAAAGGCAATATGCTCATTTCCCAATTCAAACACTGGAAACTTTGCTATTAACAAATACAGTTTGTTCTAAAACAGGTTCAGGCAATTATCTTCACTTCTCTGGTTAAAAATTCCCTAAATTCACCAGCCAGTTTTAAAGGTGACAAATGTTTGATTAACAGTTACCTTTTAGATACACTATATATGTTTATACAGAATTCACTGCCAGGATTAGGAACATGGCATATTTTAAAATGACTATGCAGATATTGAGAACAAAACGAATGTCAACAAGTATACAGGAGGAAATATGAAATCTCACTAAAATACTAAACACCAGGCATCATTAGTAAATTGTAAGTTAAACTAAACTGTAGCTATTTCAACAGTTCATTTCCTTTCTGTTGAAGCACCTTTAACTCATTGTGCTCATAAGCAAAAAAGGAATTTCTCCCTCTGCTTTCTTTACTCAGAAGCCACAGGCAAAAAGAGCTTCTGCAATCCACCCTGACAGCAGCAGTGTGCTTTCTTCTCAGAGAGGCTTTAGAAAACACTGAATTTAAAACAGTGCATGTTGAGGTTTCACCTGCTTTTACTCTTTTTGGCATCATATCACAGGAAGGCAATCTAGCTTTCAAAACACAAGGAACATTTTTCTTTCAGTGGTTACAGCTACTGGCAGAAAAACAAAGCAAGTTCTTCAGACGTGCTCTGCTTATTACAAGCAGTGGTAGAAGTTTACTTCGCCTGTTGCAAAACCAATCAACATATTTTACTCTACTGCCAATATCCAGGGTGCAGAAATTACTTCAAAGATCTGAGGTCAGATGTCCATTTAAAGACAAATTTGTCTAAACAGAGAACAAGGCCACAACACCCCTAATCTTGTGCGTTCCTCAAGCCTCCTCCATTACCTTTGCTCCTATTCTGACTAGAATTTTAAACTGTTTTGTTTTCATAGAACAGCATCGTTGTTATTGCCAGCCTGTGCTGCAGAGCACAACCAGCTGTCTTGACAACCAGCTGTCTTTATGGAGCTGCCACTGAAGAGCATGATGCAGGTACAGGGATGTCACACGCGCCCTTCTGCTCCTGCACACCAAAGCCCGCAGATCTGTTCAGATAAATCAACACTGAGAAACCAAAACTGATATGTAATAAATAGCACTGGTACTCCCTTACTGAAAAAGTTTTAAATCAGACAAAAGTTTTGAACATGAAAACCTAACCAGTTTCCCCCCCAGTAAGTGCATACACTTCAAAAGAATACAAATTTCACACTGTCCCCAATCGTTGAACACACTGACAGCATGCATACTGCATTTGATTTCTAGTCAATGATATAGACAGGCCTCAGTGTACTTAAAATGGTATGATCCTCTGATTCTGCACCACTTGATCTGCAATCTGCTTGATTCTGCACCACCAAAATCCGTGGGGGCCCTGCCATCACTTGTAATGGTCCAGAAAGAAGCACCAGGCAAGCAAAGAGCTCTGAAACAGGGCAGAATTAAGGACTACTGCAAAATTCCCTCTGAAAATCTCTGTACAGCAGCCTCACATGTACACATAGTATAGATAATACTCTATCACAAGAATGTTCAGTGTCACAGGCATTTAAGTTAGACATCTAAGCATATACTAGGTGATATGCTTTGTAATTCCTAAGCAGATTGCAGTAGTTTGGCAGAAATGGTTCAAATGTCTCAGTTTCAAAGGAACAGAGACAAGACTACTATATAATTATGCATTGGTACATGTATAAAACACCAACGCTAATGTCTTACATCCAAAATACAAGTCAACACAAGCACCTGGCTTAGATATTAATTAAAACATTCAAAGCTGTAATCTGCTGCTTGACCTTACCAAAATCTAAGCAAGAACCCTTACTGCTTTTGCTCAGAGAATCTCAATAATCTCTATTGTTTTCAAAGTTGTCAGCCACCAAGAGGAAACAAAAATTTTCCAAGCTAATAGGTATTTTTCTCTGCTAGTTCTGATTTAATTATGTGAATCCACATAATTAAATACAGTACTTATCTTTGCCTTACGGATATTTTAGGATAATACAGTTTAAAATTAATTACCTGTAATCCTACAAAATAATCAGCTGTGTATTTGATGTTACTCCATGAGTTAAAATACTTAGTTGGCTAAAAAGCTGTAGAACTTCACAGAGAAATTCACTGGGATGTGATCATATTCTGCAGGAAGATCTTCTGTGTTCTTACAACAGGCACACAACTGCAGTACAAGATGCAACTATTTTAACAGAAGACTACTGAATCTATTTTCATGCCTTAACCATTGGTGATGGAGATTGGAGAAAGACTCCAAGGAAAAACACTCCCCCTTTTCTGAGGAGCAGAAATATTGATATCAAGTATCTCATTCCATCTCCCTTTATAGGTTCCTGTGAACATTCTCACAGAGTAGGAATTGTAGCCTGATGAGTTAAAAAAAATCTGTGATAAGAAAAAAAAGAAATCTAGGCAGCTCAGGTACTTTTAAAAGTAATTCAATTACCCTATATGGACAGCACACTAATTTGTACCTCGTTATTTTCATTCAATGTGTTTTTCATTCCAGAATATTACTAAAGGAATATTGTAATATATATATATATATTGCTTTTAGAGCCCAGTTCTTGCCAATATTTGAGTTCCTTCAATTCAGAAACTGCCAGAGATGGAATTTCTCATTACTTCTTGCTTGAATTTTTACTCTGATAGATGCTATCTCACTAAGAACACTTTGCAAACTTTGTCTCCTAGACAACTGAAATCACATTTCTTAATGTTCCCTAGACAGATTAAATATGTCTTAAAGTATATCAGAACTTTTTCCGAAACCGAATCTGAAAGAACCTTTTCATTTTTCAAAGTTCACACTAAAAATTGCAGTTATTGAAAAAACAAGCATTTTACTAATCTCTTTTCAACCCCAGAACTAAGTTCACAGTAACTGAAAATTAAATGGACAGAGCAATAAACTGAGTTCATTGATTTTCACTTTCCATGTTGTGAAATATAAGGAGTAAGCAGAAAGCAGAGATTAGAAGTACATTAGCTTTTACATATTCTTTTGGCTTTAGTTAGCCAGTGGAATGCTGGTGAAAATATCTGTGATAGCCACATATTGGGAATAGGGTATTTTAATGTAAATGTCATGGACTTTTAAAGCTTTGGTATGAATAAAGTCTTTTTCCCTTCTAACTTAGGTTTTGCTCCCCAATTCATGTTGCTGTGCTTTACTCAGTGTTTTATAAAATCATAATCACTCAAAAAAACCCCAACAAACCAAACACTGATTTGCCTATTTTAAGTCTCAAATTTCAATATAAATATCACTAATGTACCTAGAAATAAGACTTCTGGACAGAAATACTAGGAAATCTTCAAGGGACACAAGAGGATGTGGTCTAAATACTCATAAAAGTGAACTTCAGTAACAGGTCCCCTCTGAACCACCCCTGACTGGGTTTACATTCCTCAGGAGATGCTTCACCTCTAATGGAGGAGAGAAGATTAATCTGGATTAACTATGTGAAAACTATTCTTTCATCAAACTATCATTGTGATATCCAGCAAAAGCAATAAACAGGTGAAAACTGGACACAAAAACCCCCCAAACCCTGTCAAATTATCTTTGCAGATTTTCAGGAACAAAATTTGCAGTTGGTATATAAATTTGAATTCTAAGAAAATAATAGGGTTTACTGATTTAGAAAACTTTTTTTAATGCCCAAAGGGTGAATATAAAAAAACCAGAATGTAGAGATCCTTTAAAGACTCAGCTTTATTTCTCCAAAGTAGAAATCTTCTAAAGATTTCTAAAGACCTCAGCTAAGAATAAAATATTTTAATACTCTTTATACTTGAACCAGAGCCTACATCTCCAATGGTAACCAAGATTGAAGTACTGTGGAAAGACGTATATATAAAGTGATCCACTCTGTGAAAACAGATCCACAATATGAATAAGTAATAGCTGTTTTTATTAGGGTAAGAACTATTTGAGTATTGCATCACAACATAATGAGAAAATGCAATAAGCCTAGCTAACAGTAACACTGATGCTAATTAGAAACAGAATCTCCCAAAAATAAACTGTAACTTTACTATTTCAGGCATCATCCAACCATAAGAAGAAGATTTGAAATGCAATAAAATGATACTCAGAAAAAAAGAAACTATCACAGAGATTAAAAGTTCAGAAAACTACTGTGAAATGAAAAACTACATTTAGTTATTTCACGGGTGTATCAGACTGATGAGAGGAAAATGCAGTTTGCGGTTAACATAGCAAACAAATACACTTTTCTAAGCATTTATGAGTTCTTTCTCAGGCTTCTGATTTTCAATTCAGAAGAGATGCATTTACAACTATCTTTTATTACTTGCCTTATTTTTCTTAGCAAAGTGTGAAAAGGTCTGAAGAGTTCAGACATATCTTCTGGTTTATGGTCCAAGTTTAATGGTCCCTCAGAGTAGACAACAAGGCCACTGTAATTCAAACACATGCATGAACACACACAAAAATAAGAATTTCATTACACAGAGCAACAACTGAATAAAGTCAGAAAAGCAACTGTACACAAACATTAGAAGTATATTTAACTTACATCTTATTTTTGTCTTATTCACCCACAGTTAGAATTAGATGGTAACAGGGATAAGATCCCTTCCCTCTGTCCACCCCTTCTTAAACATGGCAGAAAAAAGCAATGAAAGAACATATATTTATTTCATTGCTGTAGTTGATTGATTAAAAAAAAAACCAAAAGAAACCTAGTATCAAGTCAGTCCACTGATTTGAGAGACTGAAATGGCTTTTCCTTTCCAGTGTAAAAAACTTCTAGGCAAGACAGCTGACTCCTGAACTCCTGTTTTTCTACCCCTAAGGTAACTAAAACTTGGTATTGACATATGATAAAAAAAGAAAACAGATTCCCTAAATCATACAAAACACTTTTTGATAACACCATGCTTTTAAATCAACTCAGCACTTGTAGAAATTTCCCTGGAAACGCTAGTTTACAATCCTGAGAGCCTCCATGTACTTCACTGTAGATATCTCCTATGGCTCCTCCTGACCAAATCACTACTGCCCAAACCAGTCTGTGTCAGCGATTAAACAAAATTCACCTCCTGCACCATATCTGCTGTATCGTACAAACTGTGCCTGAGAGAGTGGATTCTGCCCACACTAGGAACTACTCTACCTAGAACTGTTGAATCCTCTGCCCACTGCAAAAACAACGCGTGTTTCTCAAAGGCAAACGGATCACACATTCTCACACTCAAGATTACACAGGTTTTCTTTTTCCCAGGCCATTTTCCTCTTCCTGCCCTTGGAGTCAGTGCTCTGTTACTCAAGGTATTTCAAATCTATGTTCCTTTTCTTAAACTCAAATTATATGTTGTTCCAGCAAGCTATCCAGCATCCAAATCATCCAGAGAAACAAGGGATGCTTGGCTGACAAGACTATCAAAGTCTTTTTGCTCCTCAGTTGCTCCCTAGCAAGCACCCTGTGCCACCATTACAGACACAGCAGCAAAGCTGATCTCACAAGTTATATGAAGTCCACTTAAGTATTAAAAAAAAATACCAGGGAATTAGGGTTTTGAGAGCAGGAGCAGGGGAAGAAGAGATGAGAGAGAGGAAAGTTGCTTCTTTTGCAAGTCACCTTTTTTTTTTCCTTTGGTGGCTTAAGACCAAATATCCTGTTACCAGGGATGCTTTTCTTTTTTTTTTCATATGCTTCCCAGGCATCAACAAGGAGGCTGCAGTTATTGCTGACTCATGTCTTATTTTCTGCCTAAACAACTATCAGTGCTTTGCTCACTGGAAGCTCGAGCCTGCTCTCACCTAACTGTAATCTGATGCAAAGTCACTGTTCCTTTGGCTTTCCATAGATTAACTCTCAGAAGAAATCAAAAGACATAGAAGGGGGCTACAGCACCACAAAATAAAAAAGGTCATGAAATGGCTTCTGTACATGTATAAGATTTGAAAGAGTTCTGAACATGACCGTAGCGTGGAAAGAACTAAAAATTGTGAAAAGGCGTCTCTTTATATTTCCTATGAGGTTCAAAGCCCAACACCTGTTGGGATAACAGACAACATGCACTGTATAACATGAATGTGATAAACTGATGTCTGAAAAGAAACCTTAGACAAAAATGGCCCTGAAAAGTATGTCTTAAAAGACTGAGTGGATTCAGATCCTTCTTTCTCATGACAACACAGAGCCACAGCCTGACAACTGTGCACTGCATCCATTTTGGATTTAAAGATTTCTCCATTCACAGTCCAAATAAAAGGCTTACGTTTCTTCCAGACAATAGAGTATCTGGATGGTGCAGTTTTGCTCTGGAATTTCACATGGCAGTGATTTATTTATTTTCAAATCACTGGATAATTAGGAGCATTTAAACTTTTCCTCTTCTCTTTCTGTATCCTTCTTTGTAATTTGGGATAGACATGGCCTATTTTCCAGAGAGCCCTTGGTTTTCCATTTAGTCATGATATGTTCCTCTTCACTCGTCTTGCAGGAGCTTCAAATTGAGTTCTCACATTCCAGTTGTCTTTCAATAATCACATTACTACTATTATTATTTTTAGAATGACAGTTAGAGACAATATCCTATTTAACAGGAAAAACAAGCCACAGGGATTTCGTGAGAAGTGTTTTACACTCGGGATTTAAGGTTTCTTGTTCTCCTCAATTATACTATTTATGTTAGCTAACTTTAAAACATTCACAATGGTAAAATATTAAAAATATGCTGGCTTTACTCCAGAGAAGTTGTTGTCTTAGTATATCACAAAGACTCATTAGGAAAAATGCATCTGATTTGTCCAATACCGCAACAACTACATGAAGCAAAAACACTGCTACAATTTAGTTATCTTGAGTGGTCAAAACAGGACACAAATCTACACAAAAGTTACATGTTAATACTTTCCTTGAAGAGAATTAAGCCTAACTCAGTGGTTCCAATGCAGTTTGCCATGATAATATCTTTCGAACACAGAGTCATTGAGAAAAAACACAAATCTTACTGAATACTTTTGGTTTTCAAGACTTAAGTCATACTATTTTTGAGTGACACAAAATATGTGCTTTCAAAAAATATTTCTGAGAACATGACATTCCAAAGACTGATGTTCCTAATTTTTAAATTTTGCTGGAGGATGTCTGATCAATTGTTCCTGATTTCTATATTTAGAGGTTTTCTTGTGTCTTGATATTCTACATGAAACTGGTAATCATTTGTACTAATTTAAAACATAATCCTCCTCTTTAACTTTTTTTAAAGAAAGTGCAAGCAAACCCGGATGAAAGAAAATATGTCAAAATTCCAAACATGTTTTTTCAAATCTTAAATAAACCATTAAGTGAGGCAGAATGGAGAACAGTTTAAAAATTACTTACCATACAATGGCTAATCTTGGAATTGTAAACATTAAAGCTGGTTCATAGTCATCTATCATATCTTGAGTGAGGTATCCAAGCCTTAAGGCTCTAAGCAGAAGAATAAAGTGATTTAGTAAGAGATCAAACTCTTGAAGAATACATTTCACTAGGAAAAAAATTTGAAAAAATTGTTAGAAGCCAAATCAAACTGATAGTATTTAACTTCTTTGGTTTAATTTTCAAATACAATTGCTCTAATCATCTAGGCCAACCCATCCCAAACTAAAAAGCAACACTCAACACAGTTCTACACAGTGACTATTACTGAAGTTTCAGGATTTGTTGAGGGTTCCATCCCCGTATGGGCCATTCATTTAGGAGTTGGACTCAGTGTTCCCTGTGAGTCCCTTCCAACTCAGATTATTCTCTGATTTAATATTTGGGGGAAACTTTGTTGTCCTCAAACAGCTTCCCAAATGTCTTAAGCCCCTTCTAGACTAAACTCCAATTTGGTCAGAATTTTTACATGGCTACGTTTTTCAGGTTTCTTCACAATTTCCCAATTTCCTCAAGTTTCATAGCATCCTCAAATTTCCTCTCCAATTTGTCCATATCAGTGCTTAAGGTAACACTTAAAACCACACACTAGGCCTGCTTTTGGTCCCCAACAGTATGGAAATAACTTTTACAGAACAGAACACAAAGCCAGCCCTGTTTGGAACCAAGAGTAGATGGACATACCAGGGTGTGGCCCAGTCTTATGACCTGTTCCTTCCTACAGCCCACTGCCAGATTATCTGAAACTTCAAATGAAAACCCATCTTTTCCCTCTTACTGGGCAAATACAGAATCACAGAATAATCAGGGTTGGAAGGGACCTCTGGAGATCATCCAGTACAACGCCCTTGCCAAGGCAGGGTCACCCAGAACAGGTGACACAGGAACATGTCCAGGTGGGTTTGGAATGTCTCCAGAGAGGGAGACTCCAAGACCTCCCTGGGCAGCCTGTTCCAATGCTCTGCCACCTTAAAAGTAAAGAACTTTGTCCTCATGTTGAGGTGGAACTTTCTGTGGTTTAGTTTATGGTCATTGCTCCTCATCTTGTCCCTGGGCATCACCAAAAAGAGTCTGGCACCATCCTCTTGACACCTGACTTTCAGATATTTATAGGTATTGATGAGATCCCCTCTCAGTCTTCTCTTCTCCAGACTCAACAGGCTCAGCTCCTGCAGTGTCTCCTCACAGGAGAGATGCTCCAGACCTCTCATCATCCCTGTGGCCCTCAGCTGGCCCTGTATACGTAGTAGCTGAATATGTGTATACGCAGCAGCTGTCTGACTGATGGAAGGTAATTCCTCCTACTTGTGACCTTTTTTGAATTGTAATCCTGTCTTTTAAAGTGCCTGAAACATCTCTGATCCTGGTGTCATCTACAGATAGTGGCAGTGTGCTCTGTCCTCCTTCATTCCTTAATGAAAGGGTTGACCACACCAGACCCAGGGTCAGCTTCCCAAGTTCTCCTCATATGACAGAAAAACACACTTATTCCAAGGGTGCTTTACAGTCCACTGGTGTCTAATAATTCCACTCAGAAAAAGGTTCACTAGTTTCCTCTTAAGAACAGTGTTGCACTGTTCAAAATACCACTAAAGCTGAGCATTTCACCTGCTGTTCCCCTCTACTGCCCACCTGCTAGGTTAGTAACTCTGTCACAAGAGGGAAGAAAAAAAAAAGTTGTTCAACAGAGTACATTTCAAATTCACACTTTTCATTGCACCTTATGTTTCTGAAAGAACTTATGAATTTCATTTTTTTCATCATCTCTTCATATAGACTCAAGTTCCAGTCCTGTAAGACTTTAAAGAGCTTTTACCAGTTTTTTATGATAATCACTAGAGGTTAACAATTATTTGGATGACCTCCCCATGTATTCTTGCATGAAATATCATTAAGTCTAAATATCATTAAGATCTAACTTACGTACATATCTATAACTAGGCATATGAACAATATTGTTATGGTTGGATTATTAACTTTCATGGTGTTTTTTTATCTGGAAAACAAAAAAGCACAGGTTTGTGCCTGGCAATCATGCTTAATAGTTTTAAACTTTGTACTTGGATACTTACTAGAAAAGCAAAATACTAGGTGTTTTCTTTTTCTTCAAGATTACAATAAAAGTATTTCTATAAAAGCTCAGATCCAGTCCTTAACTTACCTCTCCACGGTTTCACAGAACAGTACGATTACCTCTTGCTGGACATAGTATTCTTTTGGAGACTTCACAGGTACCATGGCCGACACATAACTACCAAGAAGATAAAACAACATACCACTGTTTTACATGCTTTTACAAATAAGATTATAAATAAACCCAAACCCAGAACAAATCTTCTTAGAATCCTAACCTTTCCTGTATTTTTTTGTATTATTTTGTATTAAGTTTGACAGCACTCACTGTGAAAACTGCACAGTGTAAGAATCTATAAGAAATACAGCCAAATTACTTATTGTAGACTGAGGCAGTGGAATTCAGTAGTAACTCAGCAATATAATTACACATGTTTAGCTACCAGAACTCTATACTTTGGGGCACAGGGAGGTTGGTCCTAGAAGGATCTTTATTGCCACATCTTGAAGACAGAGTAGATTACTCTGCATTTCCTTAAGAAACTGACTAAAGAAGACATTTTATCTCAAAAGGTTTTACCTGAAATTAGATTAGTGAAACTTCAGTTACCCAGAGGAGACAATTTATGACAAAGTTTGGCCTCATTTCTACGTGCAATTACCTGCAGAAGCACTAATTCAGTAAGGTAAGAAACACTGGTAAAAGCTAAGTGGGTTTCTGTCACTGTACTACTCAATTGGACATTTGTAGAATGAAATTAACACAGAAAGGGAAGAAGTTGTTTGCAAAGCAATTGTAAAGAGTTGGTACTGACAGGCCAGAAAACTGCACAGGCACTGCCAAGAACCAGTTACTGATTGTCATCAGTGTCTGCACTCAAAACCACACTTAAAAGCACTTTTTAGGCAATGTTTTCAATTAAAATGTTTTTCAATGTAACAGAATAATAATGTTTTTTCTAACCAGAAAAAAAAGTGCTTACCTGAATAAAATAATACAAGGGAGTATGTGTATTGAGGAAGGTCAAAGAGTAATGGGACACAAGACAGGTTATTCCACAAGACTACTCAGTTCTCAGAAACATGTTCTGCTGAAGTCAGGAACAACTCTATTATATTAGGATCATAAATAATCTTGCCCATTATCTTGTCCATGTCCAGCACCACAAGCATCTAACACACATGCAGGTAACTTGGCTTAAACTCTGAAGGACAAGGCAAGACTTGGTCAGTGTGACCTTTGATGTGAAAAGCAGTTACTTTTCTCACCTCAAGAGCAGTTATTTTTATTTTTGCTATAAACCTCCAAGTAATTTTTCAATCTCAAGTTTTCAAATCACTGAGTTCCTGTGTTTAATTATGGCTTATGTAAAAGCACTTCCTTCAGCAGAATTCTATTTGCCTTGTTAAATTCAGTGGGTGCATCTTGCCTGTATCTCAAAGCGCAAGAGAACAAAACCTCAGTCTCTAGAATATTTGTTATCATTCTTTTCTTTTTAAACATCTCATATTTGTTGCCTTTTCTATGACAAAGAAAACATTAAGAGAAGAGATTTATCGTTTCCTTTTGTGTCTTGGAAATTCTCCCTCAAATGCCATATGCCAATATGCAAATTGAAGATTATAGTTTAGCTGGAGAGAGCAAATGTTGATTGCTAAAAAGCTATTTAGTTTTCATTATTGCTACACTGAAAGGAAAAATCTAACAATACAACAAATTACTAAAGAATTCAAATACCATGATAAAAAAATTATACTTTTTCCATTAAGCAAAACCAGAACAAAGTCAGCCAACTTCTGAAAAACCAACAAGCCACACAACAGCTGCAATGGCCAAGCCAATGCTCACAACCCACTTACTTCAGCTCTTTTACCTTAATTCAAACTCTGCAAAAAGGACATCAAAATGCTTGAGTGAGTCTTTCATTTTTTCTGTGTAGAGGTTCAAATCCCTTAAGGCCTGGTCACGAATGATGTTTCTGACTTCCTCTAGGCTCCGGGTCAGATCCTTGGCCAGCGGCCTCATGGCCATACTCTCAATTTCACGATTCATAATAATGGAACCAGCAGCCAAACACTATGAAATATATGAAGAGACAAAAATATCAGTTTTTACGGAGTTACTTTTGTTTTTAAAAACAACGCACAAGATGTTCCATGTAATACTTTGAACAAGGGCAGTAATTAGCCCCAGTTGGTTGCAAATGATTAAACAAGTGAAAGATTTAAGACTGGTATGTCAAGAGTCATAAGCTTTCACACAAAAGGTCAGGGAGCAGCTCAGCCAAGGAAATGTGAGGGGGGGGAGGAGGTTCAAGTGCAATAAGTGCTGACAGAAATACTTCAAGCTATTCTCCCACTAGTTAAACAGTAAGTACTGGCAGGATATATACTCCATGTACACAAGGATTGCCTGCATTAAAGGGATGTGAATCCAGCAAAATTAAGATCCATGGACTGTAGCAGGCTAGACTGCTCAATTTTGTAAAATAAACGTATTCATAATAAAAACAACAGAAATTCTGCAACTGTGATGTCTTTTACAACAAAACTGGTTACACTGGCTATCAGAGTACAGAGCCAGTTACACCAGTATTCTGCTTCCCACAGAAATTGTGATTGTATTTTACAGGAAAGAATATAAAAACCAGGTCACTGAGTGATTCTTCCCTTTCAGTGTCTGGAAAGCAGTTATTTAAGAGATTTCTTGTCCCAGGCATTATACATGGACTCCTTTTGACCAGCTGGCAAAGATATTAAAAGTAGATTTTTACTGTAACACATCAATAAAACTTTTCAAAAATCCTGCTGTTAAAAACAATTCCTGGCTTTATTCCTTTATGCATACATTTGGAAGACAACAGCACTGCTGTAAATCATACTTGCTGGAAATATTTTTAATAATTGAAAATATATAAGGTGGTTCTATTCTTCTAGTCTCAAAGATCTCCTTTCCTTTCACTTTTTTTAATCTCCACTTGCAGCTGTATCCCTCCCCTCTTCCTTGTGCTCTTGTAGATGGGAGGTATTTCTGCAGCTCTGTAAGGGGAACCTGCAATCCCAGCCCTTTCTCAGCAGCTTGATACATTGATTTGTGTTTTAAGGGCACTCAGAGGAGATCATGTTCTTACTTCTTCTAAGTCAAAGCAGTATTTGTGGGCAAGTATGGATAAGGCAAGTCTCACCTGTTGATAGGTACTCTCAGTCTGATAACTCAGTGATTGCACTGAGAAGGACACAAGTGCATTCTCAGTCCACACAGGCTTCTTGCTACATGAATTTACAGGAGGACAGTGACTACACCAGTAGGAGTTAGCATTACATCATCACTGCATATGTTATTTTTCTGAAACCAACAGGTGTCTCCACCTGATGGTTAGATTTGGAGACAGTGAAAGTTTGATTTGGGAGGAGCGAAGGCAATATCTTATGCAACACAAACAGTGAATAAAGGGAGAGGTGTTTTCTTCTGTTAGAAAATACTCCCTCAGTGATTCCCTCATCTTCCACAATGCAAGAAGCCACTACAGTGGCTGGCACTTTCCTTGTGTTTTCGCTGTTGTAATCCCAGTTTGTTAGTCCCTCAAAGTAGGAAAAGGTGATGGGATTCACCGGGATTCATAATGGATGTTTGTATAAAGAATGACCCCAGCCAACACGGCAGACTCCCATCAGTTTAAAACACAGGATGGTGCCACCTGGATGATGGCAGTGACTGACACATGATAATAAGCAGAAAAATTGCTGTGGTTTTTGCTGAGGACAGGGTTGCAAATCATTGACATACCAAACTAATTTTGTAAATTCTATCTGAGACTTCCCTGACTCAGAGGAGCCTACAATTAACAACTGTCAAAGCAAGTTTCAGAAGAACATAAGGAGGTATATTGGACTGCACAAGACAGGAACTCTTCATGGAGAACATGCACTCGAAAAAAAAAAAGAGGAACTGACAGAGAAAAGAATGGATAATAACAGGAGCCCAAGGATTGCTTTAAATACAGGACAGGCAAAGCTGAAAACAGCACCATAATGTGCTGTTGCGTAGTGAGATGTCTAGACTACTCTCCCCTTTAGTCTCAAAAATCCATGAAGCCTTAAGTCCCCCTCAGGCCAGCAGAACTGAAGACATTAGGTTTATCACTAAAAATGCCACAATGATTTATTTTTTGTTTTAGCCAACAGACATCAGTGCTAATGAATAAATGTCTTGCATAACAGATCCTTTTTTCTGACACTTCAGGCTTCCCTTGGTTAAAATAATTAAAGTTTATTCACTAAAACAATGCCTTGTTCCTACAGGTTGCTGTAGAAGCAAGTCTTTGAGAAAAACCAGTTAAGAGAAGTGGACTTCAGTGTTTTACACAGGAAACCATTATATTTTTAGCATGTGCATGAAACAAGCAAATGATGTGCAACAAACGACAGCTCAAAGTTACATACATTTAGTGTGAGCTACAGCATAACACAGCCATTAAAATCAAGTGACAGCATGCACTTGTATTTGTTAGAGATTAACTTTTATACTGATAAAATTCCCTAATATACTTTTGTTTCTAAGATTTTCAAAACATGAGACATAAGATGGCCAATCAGGATAAAAAATAAAAAATCAAGAGTATTATCAGATGCTAACTCACAAAAGAATAGTTTTTAAGAGGTGGTCATAATGACAGCACACAATTACAAAAATAAACTGGTGTGCTGTTAGCTCAACCAAAGTCAAACCCTTAAAGAATCCCCTTCCACTGAGCACCCCCAGAGCAAGTTCTCACAGGTATTTACTTTGCTCTGTAATTATATTTACAATTTTCAGAAAAGTCTCAAGAGGTACTTGTGGCTTCATGCCACGAAAAAAAAAAAGTGTCTATTAACCCTTACCAACAGAAATATGTCAGACTTACCTCTGCTCCAAACCAAAGCTGTCCTGCAAGGTTGTCATGGCGTATTTCCTCAGGAAACTTAACACAGAAGTCTCGGTTGGCCCGTTCGTGTGGAATACATTCATCCATGATCTGATTTATGATGTTCAAAACGTTATCCTGAAGCAAAATACAGGATAGCATATATGCTGTTCCCAAAGAAAACTCACAACATTTTTTTAAACTTTCAACAGAATTTATTAGTGAGGCACCAATTGATTAGGATAGATAGAAAATGTGGTATTGAACTCTCATGGTCTTCATACACGCAGAGAAAACAGAGGATAATATTGCACAGAAAGAAGAGTACCAAACTTCCATCTTCCTAACTTCACTAGAAACTGTTTCTCAGATTAATTGCATTTAACTTTGACTACTGGGACTTCTGATGAGGAGGCATGATTTAAAGAACTCATTACCTTCAGCCATTTATCCCCAAAGTATCAGTAAATAAACCAGAAATACAAGTAAATTATACTTCTTCCATTTCCCCTCCCCAGCCCCAATAATATTCACTTCATTTTTCCCAAAAAGAGCACCTGGCAAGAGCACCCTGAAGTTGCTAGAAACTGGGTTATATTGGCACCATTGTGGTTGAATAGACTTAAATGCATCCTAGGAATCTAAAGTAGGCAGTTTCCACACTTGAGTCCCTAGTGGGGAAGGGCTGGCACATTCACCTGTCACCTCATCACCCAGACATCCAGGAGGATAAGAGGACACTGCACAAGTCAGAGAGTTAATAACTGCTCTGATCTACATCTGCACCAGGACAATGATCAAAGACCTACAAGCAGTTTCTTGATATGTAGTAAATAATCTGCATTCATTTATTTGAAAAGATAATTTTCACATATCCCTGCTGGGAACCGCATGGAATTTGATTAACATAATAAAGGTAGATTGAGAGCATGAAAAAGGCTGAGTGCTTTCATTAAAGATGTTTTGTCTGTCTCATGCTTCTTCCACTATTTACAGAAATTGTGTTCTATTTAAAATATTTTTCAAGCAAATACAACCAAATCTGTCTGTACAAAACTGTTTAACAAACAGAATTGCTTTAAGTCTACACCCCACTGTTTTATTTTCCTCTGCACGTAAAGAATAATAGAAGACAGGAATTTTGAAGAAATCTGCCCTGTATGTTCCCCACGGAGAAAGACAAAACCTACTTAACTACAAGAAATTATTCACATCTTCTGCAATTTCTGTGCAGACTGCTGCAAGTGCTGTTGCTACAAAATAATCTAAATACTAATGCTGTAATCACAGTTGTCTTCAACCAAAATAAATGAATAAATTAACCACTGGCAGTATTTATTACACATTGGTATAAGGTACTTGATGTATTAACAATTAAAACATTTTCACAATAAAGTACTTTTTGCAAGGCTGTAATGAGATAACATGTTTCACTTCAATAAAGTTGTTAAAAACAAACAAACAACACCTCATATGTTTACAAGACACTGGTACATATAATAGTCAACCATCTCCTCTAGAAACAAATCTGAAAATCAAATGCTCCCTTCCTTCCATTTCTTAATTGTTGGTATTGAGAATACCTCTCTCACCATCATTTAGCTAAGTCTGGCTGGGGAACCAGAACATTTTCAAAGCAGGTCCCTTAAGAAAAACAAGTCCTAAACTACTTAGCTCCTACCCAAAGTTAAAGAGCAAAGAATGAAAATGAGGATTAAAAAAACATTTAAATTGTAGAAGGGCATGAGTCACTCATGATGTATTTTAAATCAGTTATTACTGATCTATTTTAAGACCAGATGCTTTGCCTGCAGCTCCCACTTTATCACCAGAGAGATACAGGTTGGTCTTTTTCATTAGGATGAAAATGCCAGCTTCCTGTTTTCAGAGAATTAAAAGAAGTTTGCAAAGACTTTTTAGCATTGGAGAGATACAGTGGTAAAATGTAATCCTAACAGTTAAATTTTACAAAAGTTCCAAGAAATACCAAGATATATTAAGGCAGGGAACTCTCAGAAAAAATCTATTCAAATCTGATTACATATATCAGATTTTAAATAATCCAATTACATTTTATTTTAGGACATGATATTCCAATTTATTTTACTTGCCACCAAACTTCAATATGGGGAAATGTAATTTTTCTCTTGCCTTTTTTCTAAAAAGCTACACAGAATAGGATGGAAAGCTATATTGAAAAGCTTTGCTCCCTAAATTTTATTTTACTTTAATGGATTATTTTTTAAATGCAATCTTATTTGACAGCAGTTACAAGACAGACTAAATTCCCCTTTCATAATCACCTCCATACATACTCAAAATTCCTGATATATCAAAGAATATTTTAGGCAAATGAAGGAAAGCAAGAGGACTCTTACCCAGAAAGCAACTGTTCCACATTTTTGTTCTGTTTCTCTAATCATTACACCTGTTAAAAAGTACTCAGATGTTGCCTAAATCGTCTCAGGAGACAATTATTATCAGCATCATGAAATTTTATACCTTAATGCATTTAAATCAAATATTGCAACTAAAGGCAACAGGACATAATGAAGATAATTCAACTTTTACAATAATACTAAACTTTCAGTATATAATTTGTTTACCACCTAAATGACATTTAATATTCTTCCTCATTTCTTCAACTTTCCTATAATCTCTAGATGCCTCTGCTCCAGAGCACCCAAGATCTACCAACACATCTCCACATTTGCCAAACTTTGAGTCAGGTTTTTTTTTTAATAAAACTATTTTTAGCACGTGCAGTACTAGTAAGTCAAACAACAGGTAATTAGACTTTTAATGGACGCTTCCCAGCGGAGAGAAATCACAACAGCTCCTTCTCCAGTACCAGCTGTTTGTAAAGAGTTATCTGGCTTCACATGGGCAGCTGGTCATTCTGTCAAAAGGCTAAGTGAAAAAGTCAATTAAAAAGATGGCCATCTTTTCCTGCACAGTCTAGTGGGGATACTGGAAGATTAAGGAAAGAACAGTTGATGGAACTTTGCTATACAGTGTATGAATGCTGAAAGATTTCTACAACGTGAATTGCTTTTGCTGTTTTAAAATGTGCAATTTCCCAGGTTCTCTGCTCTTCTACAGGGTTTATTTTATCCTCCTACAGGAAAAAAACCCAACCCAACAATTCTCCACCACTTTCCTTCCCTCCTCCATTCTTCTTATGGCACCCAGAGCAGAGCAATTTCAATAGGAAATCTGGAATATTTGCTCCCATAATAATTTCAAATTTCAGCTGCTTTGAAACTGGAAGGATGCCAGCCAGTTTAGACAGACTATCCAAGACATTGTAAGCAAATCAGTCTTTTTCTTTAGAAGAGCTTTAAGAAACATTCAATTTATTTAATTACAGCATTCTGCTTTGTAAGCTAATAACAAATGCATTTGGATACATGGTAGCACTGAAATTTTGCTCTAATTTAAGCAACAGAAATCAATTACTTGGAATTGAAGTAGTAAATCTTTCACTTGATCCATCTTTCTACATAAAAGCCTCCGGATTTTAATGTATCCTTTGGTGGCTTTATGTGTTATCTCTTGGTTTATTTGCACACCGGGATGTGCACAGTTTTGGTTCAAATGCTCTGTTGAGGCTTTACAGAAGCACAACAGGCAGCCACTGCAGAGATTCGGCTTTGGGATTTACTCCAACCTCCCCGTTTCCCGGAAAACACAGCTCAGTGTTTCACATAACAGAGAGCACTTACATTTCATTTAGATAGGAAAGATAATGAGTGGTAGTGAGACAATGTATGCAGTTAGACACAGCAGAGGACGAAAAGTTGGTTTATTTTTGGCCTGGCAGTAATTGGCCATATACTCAATTATCAGAGCATAAAGGTAACATCAATTGCTGTATTAGCTTCCAGAACAGGTACTAAAAAAGTGCCAGTAAATTCATCTTTCTTATACTATAAAACATATGTTTAGATCAACGAAAGGCAGACTTATCTACCCTTTTGTACATGTCCTTGATAAAATTTATGCTGCTCTGCCACTCCATTAAATTTAATACAACTTTTCTGAGGCCTTTTGCAAGACTTCTTCAAAGGAATATAACTTCCTTTGAGGAAGTACTGTTCAGTACCTCTTTAATATCCATTTTTTGAATTATCAGTAAAATCTAGCAAAGGCAACACAGTCTGTGATAATATCTCCATGAGCTTCGTAGATGGTATTTTAGCCTCTTCGTTTAAATGTCCTTCACATTTTTTCTTGCAGAACTCCTTCAACATCACATTATGACAAAGAGAAGTCACTGATGAACACAAATTTATGCAAAGCATAAAGTAAGATTTTATTGTAATTAAAGCAATTAGCTAGTATTCAGGTTTCTGTGGGCTACTTTCATTAACAGAAGAAACCCATAATAAGGTGTCCTAGTCTCTGATGTAACAAAGAGGATTTCAAAGGACACACAGAAGTCCTGGCTTCAGAACCAAGCAGGGTCTCTCCAGACAGCTATTCCACATCCAAAGTCTCTCTCCAGGCAGCAGAGTGTTCTATGGATTTCCGTCCAGTCCATCTTGCACAGATCCCAAAGGTGCTTTCACGCTCTTTTTGCTTCATCAGCTAATTGACTTTCTCACTGGCAACACAACCCCACAGAATCATTTAGGTTGGAAAAGACCTTTCAGACCATCAAGTCCAACTGTTAACCCAGCACTGCCAAGTCCACCACTAAACCATGTCCCCAGGTGTCACATCTACACATCTTTTCAATCCCTCCAGGGATAGTGAGTCAGCCACTGCCCTGGACAGCCTGTTCCAATGCTTCATGCCCCTTTCCATGACAGAAGCTTTCCTAATCTCCAATCTAAACCTCCCCTGGTGCAACTTGAGGCCATTTCCTCTTGTCCTGTCACTTGTTACTTGGCAGAAGAGACAGACCTCCACGATACTACAGCCTCCTGTCAGGTAGTTGTAGAGAGCAGTAAAGGTCCCCCCTTGAGTCTCCTTTTCTCCAGATTAAAAAAGACAGCCTGTTCCAATGCTTCATGCCCCTTTCCATGACAGAAGCTTTCCTAATCTCCAATCTAAACCTCCCCTGGTGCAACTTGAGGTCATTTGCTCTTGTCCTGTCACTCATTACTTGGCAGAAGAGACAGACCTCCACGATACTACAGCCTCCTGTCAGGTAGTTGTAGAGAGCAGTAAAGGTCCCCCCTTGAGTCTCCTTTTCTCCAGATTAAAAAAGCCCAGCCCCCTCAGCCACTCCTCACAAAATTTGTGCTCAGCCACACTGACACAGACCAGGAGGCCATTGGCCTTCTTGGCCACCTGGGCATGCTCTGGCTCACGTTCAGCTGCTGTTGACCAGCTACTCCAGGTCCTTTTCCACAGGGCAGTTTTCCAGCCACTCTGCCCCCAGCCTGTAGCACTGCAGGGGGTTGTTGTGACCCAAGGGTAGAACCCAACACTTGGCCTTGCTGAACCTCAGACCACTGGCCTTGGCCCATCGATCCAGTCTGTCCAGATCCCTCTGCAGAGCCTTCCTGCCCTCCAGTAGACCAACACTCCCACCCCACTTGGTGCCATCTGCAAACTTACCTAGGGTGTAGCTCTGATGCTTCACTTTCTAAAGTAACTTAGGATTTTTCTATGTATCAACTTTGGGAAGTAGCTTCTAGCTTAACCTAGCTCACTACAGAGTAGTACCAAAATTCACTATGAAAAGGCAACTTGGATCTCTAGCAATCTAAATTCTGTACTGCTCCAGACTTGCACAACAACTCTCAGCAAATAAAAGAGGAATCCCCATTCACAGAAGGCAGAATGGAAGAGATGTAATCATGAATTACTGCCATCTTTGCCTTCCCTTCCTCTGCTGCAAAGTGAAAACATCCTGCATCCTCAAAACATTGTGCTGAGCTGGCATGGAGCCAGCCTTCTTCCCTATGGTTCTCTGCTGTAAATTAATTCCCTGACCTGCAGTGCACAGCATTTTCACTCCACTCTGTCCACAGTCTTAGATAACAGGCAGTTTCTCAGAATGACCTATTTGATCTATACGAGCAAGTGGAAACACATGAAAAAACTTGTTAACATGGGAAACTACAATTTAAGACTACAGTACTAAATACTACTGGGATCCTTTTTTTCCACGAAAAAATAGCTTGCAATATTAATTACTCCCTATGTAAGATCACATATGAAACATAGAATGGAAATAAAATTCCTGTCAGTTGATGGGACTTGTACTGATGGGCCAAATTACAGTCAAGCATTTCATATTTTCTAGTCACCATGCTAATTATTTTACAGTGACCAAAAGTTCCCTAACAATGATGAAGAAAACCTGTTAAACATACAAGATTTAAAAAGATGCAATTAATTATTTTATTTTCTGGTTAGAAATGTTTAACTCTGCACATTTGTTATCTACCCAACTATAACATTCCATTGGTCACTTGACATTACTGGGTGGGAAAAGCAATTTCAAATCTGTATTTTTGGCCCAAGTCCAACAGACCAAAATCAACTCTTCTGATACTTACAGGTTGTTTACTGTACTTAGAACAATTATACTCAAATTCATTTCCTTCATTCAGAGTGAAGTATGGCAAAAACATATTAAAGGGCTGACAAGTCTGCCTGTTTGCAAAATAAACGCTTTGAGCTTTCACTCAATGGCACACCCAAATAGCAAACAGGTACCTGACACCAACTGTGTGAAGATGTCAGGCAGCACAGAGAAGACATCTGTTGGAGCACTGCAACTCACACAAATAATCACTACCAGAAGTAATGAAATGACAAATGGTGCAATCAGTTATAAAACAACTGAACTGGAGATGAAACTCTAGAGGAAAAATGCCCAAATTTACAAGCTCTATTACGACAGATTAAAAAAATACAGTAGAAATGTGCATTGTCTCTGATTAAAGCTTAATCTTGACATCATCACTTTAGAAAGGCTTTCCTCAGTTTCACTTTCTTTATTAACCTGGCACTGTCCCCACCTAAATTAAATTAGAAGATATTGCATAAAAAAAGAATAATTTTCTTTGAATACGGCTTAGCTCACTCTCCTGTCAGTCAACTGCCTAATCCTTCTGGCACAAACTTCTGGCTTGCCTACATCTGCATAAAGTCTCTTAAATATAGAATTTATGAGAATTTTTCTGGAGTCCACCAGTTCTATTTCAGAAAAAGCCTCAGAGACAGATACAATTCAGAAAACAAGCATGCTTTCCTCCTCACCACAGATCAGTGAGTAACATCCAAGTGTTCCCATACATCGCAATGGGTTGGAGAATCTGCTTTTTGTTTTTACTTCTTCCCTCTACTGTTAAAAAATATCTTTGTCCACTACAGTTTCCAAACTTCAGGAACATGAAAGTTTCTTTCAGTCAACTTCTTCCCTAGATCTCAATAATTACCCTGTTGTCTCCTTCATTGACCTCTACTAACATTAATATAATGTCTCAAGGGATGCAAATTAAGCAGGCAAGAAAGACTTGGCCATTACTTTAGCTAAAAGTACTCCTGGTTCAATCCACACTGTTTAACCTCTATATCAATTAATAAAATAACACCAGGAATAGATTCTGGTTAACTTCTAACCAATCATTAGGCTTCAGAATCCAGCAGGGAGTTTCTTACAGTTTTGGTTAATTTGTCTCCTTTAATGAGATCTATTTCTGCCTAATTCTACAAGAAAATGTTCTTCAGTGGACAGATGCAATCAAACATGAAAACATGGCACCTCTGAACTGCCTCATTGTTCACAGTGATTATGGTACATACTCCCAGTTTGCTCTTGTCAAGAATGTTAATGATACAATTAGTATTTCTCAGATAACTCATTGCCAATCCACTACAGCACTGTCCTCTGAGTTATTTAACTGCTCTTCACAGATGCCTTTTTCATCAAGGGATGCCCATTGATGCTGACTTCCTTTGTAAAAATTGCTTCTCTTCAGCATGGATACAATTCAGATAAAGCATTGAATGAAAGGGCATATTATTTTCCCCTAGGGATTCTTTATTCTCATACCACTTAAACTTATCAGATAATAGGAGACACCTTCAGATAAGTTTCTTTTACACCTGAAACAGAAAGCCACTTTTAATCACAGGCGGGCGTCAGGTCAATCTGCAGTGTCAGCACTTTGGCAGCAAGGCCAATTTGAGAACTCAGCCCTTATCTCACCTTCTTTGCAGCTTCTGTCCCCACAGCTGTCACAGGCTGTGTCACCATCACTCTGAGCTTACTTTGTACCAGGGGCACATGGGAATGGTTTCAGTGCAGTGATCCACAGCAGCCCAGGTCATTTCACTGCTCAGGTTCACAGAATGGACCTGCAAATACGTGCATCAGTACAGCTGAAGTGTTTCCCAGAGGTACAAAGCTGACCAGCTTAAACTGGCCACAGATAAGGATCTATAAATCCACTGGTCTCTCAGAGCTGTGTCATACTTAAGTGTGGGGATAGGAACAAGAATGATGTAAATTTGGAATGAAAAACTTTTAGACTGACACTGGAATAATGCCTAAGGAACTACGTGTGATAACACAGAAATACACATTTGAACAGGTTGGGTTCTTTTTATAAAATTAAAATTTATTTATCTTCTTTGCCCATACTCAACTACATATCCAAGCAATAAAGTTAAGAGATTTACTGAAATTAAAATGTTTATAACATTGCTACTGACTGCCCAAGGGCTTGTTTGAATCAAAGACTGGGCAATCCACACACATAGGTACTGAAGCTGTCATAGGACTCTAACCAAAACCACTCAAATTTACATGAATATTTTCTTCTGAAATCAGTCTATGCATTTCCATTAATACGGTTATAAAACCCAGCACTGGTAATACAAAGCACTGGTAGATTTAAAAGCCTTTATCTACTAAGAAAGAATGAACACACTTAGCATTAAATACAAACGAAAAACCTGATTTCACTGATTACAGAATTAATTGAGTTATGCTGAAATTGTGCAGTGGTAAACAAAACACAAAGAAAGGCCAATGTGAAATTATATCACCAATTACATCCAACAATAGTTCAACTCAAAACTGCAGAGCCAAAATCTTTGGAGACTTTTATTCTACGATTGTTCAAGCCTCCGATAATTTCCACTGTCTCTGTATTTTAAATGAACGATTTAAGGTTCTGCTAAAAATTTACATCAAGATAATGCTCCTTTCCTTGTTGAGGAATCCCCTTGTAATTTCCTTTTCTCAATTATAAAATATGATTTACTTCTGGCCTCTTATTTGCATAGCAGAACAAGCCAGACAACCATAAATATATTAATTAGATCTACTGAGAAAACTCTTCACATTCCAGCTACAGGGTTAATTTATTTTACAGTCAAATTTGCAAAATCCCTATGGAGGACAATAGTGCAAATAATAAACAAGGCTGCCACTGAGGCCAGAGGTTCAGTACCGATGTGTGAAAACTGCAAATACTTTAAAATCCCAGTTATCACATAAATCAAAAGCAGACATTACTCTGCAAGCCTGCTAGAACTCATCCTTGTTTATTTATGTCTGCATCAGACCTAAAAAAAAAAGCCAACAAATAAGCAAAAAAACACAACCCCAAACAAACAAAAAAACCCCACCCCCAAAAAAAGACCTTCCCACAGTATCAGAGCAATTCTAAAGCAAAAATTACAAGAGCTTACATCAAGAAGGCTGCTCAGCTCAGTGCCTCAGTTGCACAAATAAATTCAACAAGCTTCACAGCCTGGAGATGATCATCACTTAACACTTCTACATGAACTATTACACTGTTTTATTATGAGCACTACGTAAGTAGAAGAGCAACAACTTTAACAGTAGTTACAGATACCCCAGGGCAATTGAGAAATCAAGGAACACAAGTAACTGTTGCTTGGTATTTGTGTAAGTAATCTTCAGGCACAGAAACCTTGAGAACTTCAGTGAACTGAAAATGTGTTCTCAGGGCAAGAATTTATATTATATACATCGTATGGTAGTGTCAAGAGCACTACATCTTTTTAATTAAATTCTGGGCTTTTTTCTGAAATACTGAACAAAGAGCAGTATCAGCATGTAAGAAGGCAGTTGGCTTCATTTGCTTCGCAGCATGAAGAACTGTGTACTTGGGGTTATACTGCTGCTGTTCAAAGTGTTGAAAAAATATCAACTAATGGAAATCCAGTAGAAGAGAACAGGTGGTATAAGCAAAAAGGTAAGCTTTCTTAACCAACAGCACATTATCTGTGTAATTCGTTTCACACAAGTATATATTTCCCAAAGCCTTTAAAATGGGAAGTTTCCACATGTGCAAGGAGTGCAAAAGTATGCAGCAGTAAAGCCTACCATCTGAAGCCTGCTCTCCAACATCAAACTTGTCCTTATCACAAGTTGTTTTCATATAAATCATTTCAAACTTCTTTGAAGCAAAACTAGCTTGCTAATACATGTATATTTTCAAAAATGAATAATTTTTTTATTTACTGTCTTAAAGCCTGCATTATTTTTCACCAGGAACACCGTGCAGCAACGACCTAACACACATTCTTTTCCAAAGTGTAAGATGGAGGCAGAAAACAGCAGTCAATTTCTACATCAGAAAAGGAACTTGGAGTTATGACTGAAGTATTTAAGCTTCTCCTTCTCTCTAATCTTCACTGACTGAACAAGCTACTCTAAGGGTAACAATTTACTTCCTTCTCATCACCTTGAACTCCAGCCATTCAATTAGTTAAATGATACACTAATAATTTAACAACAGGGCAGTCGGAAATTATGCTATTCTCTCAAACTCCTACATATTTTGTAATCCCTCACTGTAACATGTAGAAGTCCTTGCTGTGTCCAATGTTTAGCACATGTAGATAAATATTTAAAGATTTTCATCTAAAGGTGCAGCATGAGGAACCATCAAGAGGAGCTCAAAGCCTTGGCCCAGTCCCAGAGATACATCATAAGCAAAACGTGGTGGAACAATTCCAACAACTATTGTGACACGATGGATGGTTACAGGCTCTCCAGGAGGGACAGGCAGGGCAGGTGAGGCATTGTATGTGATGGAGGGGCTGGAACGTACGGAGCTTGCAGTTGGCAACTGCATCGTTGAGAGCCACTGGGTTAAGGAGTAAGGGACAAACAAATGACGAGGATGTTGCCCTGGGGAGGAGGAGAGGGGAGACCTCATTGTGGCCTACAACTTCCTCACAAGAGGATGTGGAGGAGCAGGCACTGATCTCTTCTCTGTGGTGACCAGCGATAGAACCAGAGTGAACAGCATGAAGCTGTGTCAGGGGAGGTTTAGGCCAGATATCAGGGAAAGGTTCTTCATCTAGAGCATGGCTGGACACTGGAAAAGCTCCCCAGGGAAGTGGTCAGAGCACCAAGCCTGTCAGAATTCAAGAAGTGTATGGACAATGCTCTCAGGCACACAGTGTGACTCTTGGAGGTGCCCTGTGGAGGGCCAGGAGTTGGAGTTCTATGATCCTTGTGGGTCCCTTCCAACTCAGGATACTCCATTCTACGATCCCATGATTCTGTTTGTTGAAAACTTACTTATGATGACCTGACACATGAGAAAACAATTTTGCACAGTCCTCCACAAAATATTCTTCATAATAATTCATTATTATGAATTTAATTATTTCACATTAAAAAACAGCCTTTAACTTTCAAGTATGGTAAGGTCACAATGAAAATTACATTCCACTGCCAAGAATTGTCTTAAAAAATTAATAACTTGCTGTCTTGTCTTCCTTATCATACTTCTCCAGCATTAAAGGAAAAATAAAAGGGAATTTCTTATATAATCAAGTGAAACAGCTTCTAACAGAAGAAAACAGACTTAATCCCCAAGGACAGAAACATCACCAAATAAATAATTTGCACGTATTGTTAATCTTGCTAACATGGTGCTACCATGTGCATATGTAGGAAAGAAGGCAAACTGCAGCATATTTAAGTTATGAGACTACATAAACGATTCAGTGGCTGATACTAGAATTTATCCTTTGCAACAGTAAAAAAAAAATAAAATAAAATTAAGATCTAGCAAATCACACTATGGCAGAGCTGACAGCAATCCTCTCATGGCACTGCTGAAGAATGTGAAAGAACTATAAAGCTCCTGATAGTCAAACACGTCACATTACGTTCATTCCTACAGAACTAGGTCTGGTATAGTCTCATACTTCACAACTGCTCCAGTAAATCAGGCTTAAAATGACCTGGGCTCCACTGTTCTCATTTAGCCTTCAAATGCTCTGGGAATTACACCAGTGTGTCTCAGGTCCACTATGTCAATATTCAATCAAGGTACCAACACATCACTTATTCTTAATGTAAAAGGTGTGATCTAAAGCAGCTAATCATGCCTTAAGAAATGAAACACTTTTTAAAACAGAGTGCTAGAAAACTTTAATACCACAGAAATTAAGAGCCCTCTATAGCTGGGTTCTCTCTCACCAAGAATAAAATGCTGTATTTTTTAATTTGAATAAAACTTGTGACCAAAAAAAAATTACTGTTTTAATTGAAGTAGAGATAAAATATTAATTTTGCTCTCCTGTCCTCACCTCATGTTTTATATGGATGATTACCTCATTTTCCACCAAAACCAGTGGTTTTCCATAGAAGTTTGCATGCAGTGAATGTGGTCATCCTGAGCAAGTGGTACAGTTTAACCTCACATCACATTCCTTTTAGTAACAACCTATGGCTTCCCCAGCATGCACCATTTAATATAATATAATCACATCCCTTTTTTCACTGATAAAAAATTAATTGTGTTTTGTATACAAAGATAAGTTCCCTTTTCATTATTTAGCAACTTGTCAATCTAGCTTCAGTTTCACCCTTGTGCATTATTGATTACCACCTGTGTTGTCATTTCATGCTACATCAATTTTTATTTATTTTTAAATATATGTAATAAAAAAATTCAAATGTCACACACTGAAGAGCCTTTCCATTTCCCACTGCAGAGAAAGCCAAACACACTCCGTGACAGAATTCACTGCAGCTCAGTCATGGTTGGCATTTTGCAAACTCCACAACAATTTCAGTGCTGTATGTGGTGGTGTTGTGTTGGAGGTCTTGTTTGTTTGGGGCTAGCTTTCTGTTGAGGTTTTTATTGTTGTTGTTGCTGGGTTTGGGTTTTTTTAATTAAAGAAAAAAAAACAATACACCACGTGTATGGTGCAAGCTGAGGTGAAAGACAACTGGACTGCTTTCCCAGGATCAGGCTGAAATTCATAACCACCCCCTAAAGTGACCCATTATCAAACATGATCACTGCTTCCACGAGACACTAAACAGTATCAGATGAAGAGCTTTTCCCCCTTTTAGACTTGTCTTATCCATCCACCTCCATCTCCCAAAAGTAAATAACATTTCTAAGCTTTTAAGATACACAAAAAGCATATTCCAAAGATGAAGGGCATATATTTTCTTTTTACATTAAAATTTTGATTTTGATTGAACAAGGCCAAGTGCAAGATCCTGCCCCATGCTGGGGAAATCCTCAATACCAATATGAACTGGACAGTGAGTGGATTGAGACCAGTCCTGGAAAATAGGACCTGGAGGTATTGGTGGATGAAAAACTGAAGGGCAAAGCTTTGTTCCCATTGACATTCTTACCTCAACTTATTTCATACTGATGCTTTCAATTATCAAATTGAGCTTGGAGAAATTTGGAGAAAAGTCTACTTGAAACACAGCATTTTCTATAATATTCACCATGTATTTTACATTTTATGTTGCTACAGAAATTGAGACAGACAAGTGATAACACAGCACAGACACACGTAGCTTTCTCTAAGGGCTCCGACTCCTCAGCAACATCTACTTGTGCTATGACAGAGAATGAGGTTCAGAATTACAGGTGTCTGCCTTCCACCACTATATGGAAGAACAGTCCACTATATGCTACATTTTAAAAGCCTAACATTAAAGCAAAGTGAAACTGCTAATAGCTGACTTGAAAATGGTGGGCTGCCAACTGCAGTAGTTCAAGAGGTGCTTTCCAAGCAGGCAAGTAACAGGAAGGGAGTGAAGTCAGGATAATATGCTACAAGTCAATGCAGTGTCCATCACCCCTACCAGTGAGTCAGAAACATTCATGTTTCACAAATAATATCAATTCCCAATTTTGCTATTCTGTGGTACAGTGCAATGGGCAGCACAGCCGGGAAAGTCTATTGTTTGCTTCAGGTCAGTTCCCTGATGGGGCAAATTTCTTCCCTGTGCACTTCAGCAGATCAGGTTACACATTGCTGAGACACAATCTACAGGAATAATGTTGATAAAACCTTGCTGGGAACTGACTCATATGCTATTCTGAGACCTCACTACTGTACACAAAGCAGTAATTCTCAGCGTACTGAAGCAGCAAGCAAGTACTATGATCCTGAAAACATTTTCACAATGCAAAGTATTTATGCACAGGTTTGTTACCTATGAAGTCCTAACAAATCTCTGAGTTAGAAACACAGGGTGGTTTTTTTTCCTCTTTACTCTTAAACAAAACTAATCAAGTTCTGTAATACATTACAATAAACATAACCCCATTTGGATAGCTGAGAAATTGTTTTAAACCAGTTTATCAACTCAGCTAACAAAATATTAATCAATCTGAAAACAGCAATGGTCAAAGCAAATTAACTTAGAGAATGACCACAAATGCTAAAGTGAATAATTCAAAAGGGTACATGAAGTACTATCACTTCTTATGAAATTCAATACCATGTGATGTTACAAGTACACAGGAAAGGACACCTTACAATAGCACTAACACAAAAATACTGCAGTGATTTGTGTTGTAGGGAAAAAAACCTGTCAGATGAACCAGCACTGCATATTACTCAAGATGCAGTAATGCAGAGATATTTTGCTTAAGGAAAACACAAAGTACTTTCCTTCTATTATCATCAATCAAATTCAATAAACCGGTAAGACATTCTACCTACGTTTTTGTTCTTTTAAGAAAAACTTACACAGCTTTTCATCATGCATCTTTGCACACTTTAGTTACTGTTAATTTTAAATGAAAAAACCAGAGAAAGAGGTGTTTTATCCTGTTGAATAGGTATTAACTATACAATAAATGCAAGATACTGTATTGATAGGTATGTTATGCTTTTACAATATTTTACCACTGACATACAAAAACCAAAACAAAACCAGGGATGTAATTTTTATAATAGGCTACTGTAACTGGAAAACAGTGTTACATGACATTATTGTGAAAATGAAAAGTAAAGCTTTGAAAACCATTACCCTGATTCTTACTCAAGAGATACATGCTACACAGCATCCTGCTGTACAGTCAACCCACAGCATTTGAAACCCAAGTTGCAACATCTTCAGAAATTCTGAAATATTAATTTAACTGTTAACAGTGTGATTCTTATCAGCAAATAGTGCTAAGATGAAACAGTGTAACACAGCTTTCAGAATTGCAAACTTTTTTTACTAAGGAGGTATCAACAGTCTTTAAGATTGAAGTTCTCTGCGTATCCCTTGGGAATACCACAGTGCACCATATCTTCAACTTGCCTTGACTAATATTGCCAGTTTTGTTAGGATAGAAAACATTAAATATGGCCACTATACAGAACTACATTCTTTAGGCAGCGACCTTCTTGTTTGTCTGAGTCTGTTCACTCACTATAATAAACTTGGAGATCNCAGAGACCTTCTTGTTTGTCTGAGTCTGTTCACTTGGAGATGGTCAACATACTACAGTAAGTTGAAAATAGACGCAAAGTTATAAAACTTAGCTCTTGAGATATAGTTAAGATTCAACATAATATCCAACACGTCTCCAAAAAGAATCACAGCTTGTTAGACTTGTTAGTCTTTAAAAGAAAAAAAAAAAAAAAAAAAAAATCACACTAAAGACATTTCTATCTCTAGTTGATAAAAAAATTTTGTAATAATAAAATTTAATAATAATCATCATCTGTTAATCCAGTAGACACTATCAGTAAATCACCTGAAAATAAGTNATCATCTGTTAATCCAGTAGACACCTGAAAATAAGCAACCAAGGAACAATGAATTTCAACACCAGGTGCAAAGACAGAGGGACATGGGATTTTATAAGTCTTTGTCCCTAGAAAACACTAAAATCTGACAAATACTATGCCTCTCAACTTCATGGAGGTAAAAATTCAGAATGATCTGGGAAGCCTAATAATACATGGAAAAACAAGGACAAAAGAGGAAAAAAGTAATACAAAGACTATGTTCTGTGGTCACAAGACACTTCTCAGAAGCTTTTCCTGAAGAGTCAGAAGTGCACATTTCTAAGTAAGAGGTCTCAGAATTGCCTGACTGTTGTTGCAGATATCACAGAGTTATTGCACAATGCAGCTGCTACCCTACTTTCACATCCACAACCTTCCACTACAACCATTCTGACCCCAGGGCTGGCTGTTTGTTCCCCATTGTTCTCAAACTATACCATACTTTAGGCTAAAACCGATTTGTCCTCCTACCATGCAATATTTGATTAGCAAATACTTACATTCTGAATCCTTATTAAAATACTCTTCCTCCTCTTGTTTGGCATTCACAGGACACTTATTCTTAAAAGAAAAAAAACCCAAACCACTTCTTTTACACAAACTGCTACAAAACAGTGTAAATCCTAATTAGCAAAGTTGGTTTTGACATGACATTTGATGATGGTCTGACCTATTCTGCAGAACTTTGAAAAATTACAAATTACAGAAATAGCTACATGACAAAAAAAAATCTCCATCTTTTCTTTCGTCTCTAGCAACAGATTGCTGTTATTAAAACAATCTGTTTGACAAATGAAATTACCAGACATCAGAAGGTATTAAGAGTCACAAGGTGGTGAGTCACTATAGAACAAGTCAAGCAAACTGACCAAGTTGCTCTCAGAGTCTCCATTTCTCGCATTCCTACAGGTGAAACATTCAGAGAAGCTACTTTTTGAACAGAACAGCTCCTTACGTCTGTCTATACTATGAGAAACAAATCAGAAAGCCTGTGCAGGTGCAGAGAAACAGGGAATAAATTGTCTTTGCCAGGGATAAAACAACCAACAAGGAGACTGTCTTGCACAATGATATTTTTCATCCACCCTTATTATCAGAAAATAAAACCTTTCCTGAAAAAGCAAGTCTGGAAAGAATTTGACAAGAAAGTTTGTGGAATGTCCATTACTGGAGGTTTCTAGGAACAAGTCAGACAAATATTTGTTAAGGGTGATTTACACACAGCTGATCCATCACACAGCAGACTCAAGTCAATGACCTTTCAAGGTCACTCTCACCCCTATGTTTCTCCCTCCAAGTCACTGCATTTTGACTCTTACTAAACTCACGGCTTCCAGTTTGGTAAACCCTTAAACTCCATGTTTTTCTCTAGGGACAGCACAGTAGGAAACTGTGAAGACATTCAAAGTTGACAGAAGTATTAAAATTGTTTCTGACATAACAATACATTGACTGTCAACTCTTACTCTAAGTGCTCTTCAAAAAGCTGCACTTTTAAAATTTAGTTTTCCTGCAAGGAAGCACACAGCACCTGACTATTTTCCTTTTCAACAGACTTGGCTAATTTAATGTGAACATTTCCTACAATGATCAGGGCACGTATCTTGAAACTCATCTTAACATGATTAGTGATGAAATTTTTTCCACATAATGAAGTTTGGTACATTTTATTAGTAATAACAGGAAGAAATTCTAGCAAGGGTGAATCAAAATACATTCTTTACAATTGACTGCACAATTTTTAACTTGCTGATGTTAATGAATCTTTATTACTATGATCTTTCCACTTACAATTGTCCTGAGGTGACTGCAAGAGTTTACTTTTTGTGCAGAAATCTTTTTATCACCTGAGCATGGTGTTTTCTGGACTTGAACCTACTCTGGTTTAAAGGGGTTTTCTTGAGTGTGACTGGGAGAGAAAATATCAAAGCATTCGTGTAAACATTAGTAGTACCACAAAAGTAGTTTCTACTTCTAAAAATCAGAATTTTAGTCCTGAAAATCTTGATGTAGGATGGCATACAGCATGATAGGGGAATTTGTATTTTCTCAACAGTTTTTCAATTTCTGAATACTTTTTCTTAGCAAACAGTCATGGTTTAACCTGGCAGGCAGCTAAACACCACATAATCCTTAATCACTCCCCTCACCCCAAGAGAATGGGAGAGCGAACTGACAAA
>VYXB01005458.1:117191-145913 GCA_013397135.1 Pachyramphus minor | reverse complement strand
CAATGCCATTGCTCACCACCTGCTGACCGATGCCCAGACAATTCCTGTGCAGCAGCCCCCAGCCAACTCTCCCCCTAAGTTTAAATACTGAGTGTGATGCCATATGAGCTGGGATACCCCTCTGGCCACGGGGGCTCAGCTGTCCTGGCTGTGTCTCCTCATAAATTTTTGTGCCCCCTCAGCCTACACACTGGCAAGGCAGCAGGAGAAGCTGAGGAGTCGCTGACCACTGCTTAGCACCAACTAAAGCATCAGTGTGTTACCAACCCTATTCTCACCCGTAATCCAAAACACAGCTACTGGGAAGGAAATGAACTCTATCCCAGCCAAAACGAACGTAAATCCAATCACAAAACCATGAAATTATTTTGAGAGCTAAACTTGGCTGAATTGGTTTTTGCACTCTCTGGTTCTTCTCCCTTCAATCTGGCTCCAAGCATAGCCACATTTCAGCAAGTGGTCTCAGAAATCTTTATTTTTAGCATTATACAATGGAAACTTAGAGACAGATTCATACTTTTGTAGTAATTTACAGATAAAAACCCTCTTTTGCTTGGTTTCTTGGTAGTTTCTCTCATCTTCAATACTATTTACACGAAGTAGAGAACATTCTTTCCAAAATAACAGAAAATCTATCAGCTGTCTTTATGTAGTTCATTTATTAATGGAAAACTACCAGAGTCACGAGATATGAAACCTGAGCAGCTACAAATGACATGGCTATTTTTTGCTGCTTGAAATTTTGAAATACTTCTCATGTCCTAGTAAATCCCATATACTTATTTTATATAAAGGAAACAAAGTTTTTAATGTGTGTTCTTATCCAGGGAAAGCATCAACACTCTTAGAGATATAGTAAGTTTAATTTATGGACAGTGTTTTCAAAAATATACCCTTTAAAGTAAGGACAGGCATGCATCTACCAAAGGTTCCTTTTAGAAGTTCATTTCATAAAAATTACTGGTAAGCAATAGTGTACATTAAATGTACATAAAAATGTCAATGAAATCAGGAAAGTGCCATTTTCATTACCTGACAAGAGCGAAACTGGTTGACCAGCAGTGTACATCTCTGGGGGTCCTTTCTTCCATCCAAACTGTCCAGTTCAGCTGCTACTTGATTTAGTTCCTCATCAGCATAGTAGAACTGAGCAAGGAGCTGTGGGTCTGTTCTCTGTATTGGAAACATAGACAATATTACATTTTTTTTGCAAAATAACCCCGCCCACTTCAGCTAGTTGTATTTTTATTTTTTTTTTTAAAACATTTAAGCCACATTGTGGCAGCATGGAAAAGAATGATCTTGAGATATTTACCCACACTTTGAAATTTTTTTTCTACCTTGAAGGAAAAAACAAACCTGGGACATTACTCAACCCCTGTTAATCTCTGAAACCACCCTGGCGTTCTCACTGCTCGTGGCATAATTATTTGGAGGAGCAAACAACTGAATCACAAGTTTTGTTTATTAAACAAAAGTAGAGTTCAGTTGCTTTCCAAGTAAAACAAAGCAATCATCTCCCCCAAATCTACCAAGCACTGGAACAATCTCAAGCAATGTGGTAACCTTGGCAGCATGATGAACAGTGCTATCTGGCCAGAATCCCCTCTTTGAGGATCACAAGAATGAAGCCACAGAAGAGAAAGGTACAGGGCCAAATAGATGTCAAGACTTCACAAAACAAATAATAATACAACTAAACAAGGCATTACAGAGAGAAAGCTATGCCACAAGTCTTTCAAGTGGCAAAGAACAGAATTATCAAAATGGATTTTTGGCCACACTAAGACAAAACAGAAATTATAATAGAAAGAACAGAAGCATAAAGGAATGCCTCCTCAATAATATTGAGAAATAATAATAATGATTGACACCAAAGAAAGATTTTTAAATATTAACAGCTGGCAATTCTGATGCTTATGAAAGCTTTTATCAAAATATTTAAAAAATAAGGGATTAGTGTGTGTGAAAGGAGGAGATAAGAATTTTGACCGTTCAAAGAGAGTAGAGATAAAAGTGGGAGGAGAGAGGGAGTAGCTTTTTGTAGATGCCACCAACTTGGTGAAAGATTCCCAGGCTGCGATAAACAAAATCTTTTATTATTCTAAAGAAGTAGTGAGTACAACATACACAAGATTTGTGGGACATGTGTATAAAACGAGAACAGTTTTTAATCACAGTGTAAGAAACATTACAACTATGCTAACTGTAGACTGGGAATTAGAATTAGTTGTCTCGAGATGAAACAAAAAAATGCCTGATACTACAGAAAACAAATAGGTGTAAAGTATCTGAAATTGATTCTTAATGCACTGAAGAATGAAACAACTCAAAATGCTTTTAAGAAAGACTAGCCTAGGTATAGAAACAGTAAAAACACAGGTCAAGCTGCATGAAAACAATTCATAGCACCTCAAATATTGGGGGAAAAAAATAACATAGGTAAGAACTTCCAGGTAAAGAAAACTGTCAGTTAAACTGAAAACATTGCTTTTATAAATTAAAGAAATAGAAAAAGCATAGAAATTACCAAGAAGCAACACATTTTAAATGACAACTAGTGAAGATGAACAAGATAAACATATTAGAGCACAACATGTACCAACAGAAACAAATGCAATACAGTGAAGAAATCAGTCAACAGCAAACCAGAAGATAATATCACTTGAAAAGACATCAGCACCAAGTACAACAAATGGCAAAGGACAATATCACTGAGGGTATAATGACAATTATAATGACATGTTGTGATCCATAATCTCTCCAATCCAAAATACAACACATTGTTAAAGTCCATATTTTAGTCTCCAGAATACAGATCCCCACAGAAGAATCCTTTCAGGTCTTTATAGTACATGAGCATTTAAACCTGTACAACTATTTAATCCCTGAAAAGGACCCTTTGAAAAGAACAGTAAATATCCTCCACACTTGACAAGATCAAGGAGTTAATCAATGCAAGCATTTTATTGCCACAAGACTCATGGAAAAAGATTTTGTCTTGTAAGTGATGCTACATATGCCCTCAGTGTTACGAACTGAATTGGTTCTCAGTCAGTGATTTAATGAGACAACAACAACCCTCCCTGACAACAGAGGCACCCATTCCTGCTCCTATATGCCCCACCTGTATGTGAATGTAGAGAATTTACACCTTTAACACTGTTGTGAGACATCATGGTGCCTGGCACCTTCCTACAGCACTACTCTATACCCCCTAAACTCTGAGGCAAATCAGAGATGAAACATCTTTTCAGGGAGTTGAAATGTAGTAATGAAAGTGGTAGGATTTGGTGGTTTTTTAATTTGTTCTTTAATGAACCACTGTCTACAAAATAGAGAGCCTTTTTCTCTCAAGCTTCTTCCCCTTAATCCTTTCAACGTTGTCTTTTATTAAGCAGTTTCAGTACTGTAAGTATAAGCTGTCAAAAATCTACAGTCTTGAATAATGTCTTCACTATAGCCTTGGGATAAAGGTGCCCACAGAGAAGGATAAAGCTTGTGATATATGGTCAGGGAAACAAACAAAATTCAAAATGAACGATAATAACAGGGAGAGGCTATAGTTGAACAACTAAATTTAATGTTGTTTACTTCTAAATTTCTGTATTTATAAAGTCAGGCATTAATGCCTAAAGCATTTCTTTAAGCATTCCCTACCCACTTATTTTTATTATTTCTAAATTTTGCATTTTCCTTCAGCATTTATCCACAACCATTGAAACCTTCCATACAAGGTTATTAACCAAAGATGCAGGAGTTCGTGTGTGGAACTGTGGCAAAGCATGACTGCTGATTTATAAGCACCTAAATTGCACTGCAGAAGCAAAATAAGGCAATTTATTAAGACTGGTCTCAAGCAAAACAAGTAAGCCTGAGATACTTAGCTCCCACGTGGTTGATTTTTTCAATTGGAGAAACAGAAGTTTTAATTGAGTTCTCTCGACTGTGTTATGTTTGGTGTGGATTAGTAGTGTGATCTTTGATTAATTGTGTCAATCATACGTGGTCCCTGGCAAGCTGAAACTGCATGAAACTCTAAATCTCTTCACAGGGGGCCATTTAAAGCAAATAACCACAACTTCATAAACTCAATTTAATCCAACTGGTAGCAGAAAATAGGAGATACAGGAGCCATGTTCAATGCCAATTTCTGTTTTCAGTTTATGCAAAATACAGTTCAACTAATTTCATCCAAATTCCTTACTATTCTTTGACAGAATAAGAATTAGCAATTCTCATCCATAGTTGCTCAAATTAATAGAAAGACATACTTTGAAAGCACCTAACAGAGAACCCACCACTTATCCACGTAGTTTGTTTCAGGAATTAATCCCATTAAACATCAAATTAGCACACCTAATTTCTTGTTTTGCTCAGCTAGACTTCAACTTCTACACCCTGCTCATTTTGCCTTTTTCAACTACCGCAACAGGTATTTGCATTACCTTTTATTTGCCTATTTCTGTAGCCACTGACTGCCCCTGTAAACATATCACCACTGGAGGGTGCACATAAGTCTTTGGGATTTGGGGGAGAACTTTTGTTGGATTGTGTGGAAGTTTTCTGCGTGTGGTGATACTGTTGTCTGTTATCATCCCAATACGCTCCTGAGTATGAGCTACCCAGGTAGGAGTCTCCTTCTATTAATGCACCCTGCATTCCTTCTGTCTAACACCTCTATATTCCATATCTAACATTCAAAGGGATTCAGCCCAACCAGTGGCCCAGTGCTGTGCATCTCTACTGCCACCACAGAATGTACCACACCACTGGAGAACATTCTCTGCAGATTTGAAAGCATCGCTTTGTACGTGGGTCATAACTTGCTTTCCCCATTTGTACAATGTACATTGACTATCCTTCCAGTCAGTACAAAGACAGGAATCACCAACCCATAATAATTAAAGAAAAAAAACAACTAAAACAAAATAACACACAAGTAGCCATGTCATATAATGAATAAATTTTTTTAATTAATGATCACTCCCTGAATATGTATCTTAATGATTTTTATGTTTTATTAAGTACAACTCATTAGGTCAGACACCAAAATCAGAAGATGCCTGCCTGCCATCCACAATGTCTGTATAAAACTGTCCCATGAAAAAGTTGTATTAACTATTGAACTGGTTACGCTCTGGCTTTGCCCATGAAGTCCTATCAATGAACAGCGACTAGGATTAGGTTAGTTCAGTTGGTTGCATTATGAATCCTGATCTGATTTTTCAAATAGGATTTAAATGGACTATAAGAGGATGTTAAGAAAAAAAAAAATCTTAAGAGACCTCTTAGATACAGGCTATTAGAAAAACAACAGGTTTATAAAATTATTTATTGCATGTCATCAGAAGAAAAGATGCTATTCTCACATCTTGTAAACAAGCTGGTAGACCAAACCCAGAAACTGTCACTAAAAAAAAAGTGATGACTAACTGGGAGAGGAATAATTCTAGCACAGACTTCCCAACACAGGACAAAGACCAAAAATATACTACCAATGAGAAGCCAGGGTGCTGACAGGACAATCTCAAACCACACAGCAATTCTGGAATTTAAGAATCACCTTAAAAAAATATCACATTTCCAGGAATAAGGGTGGTTCTTAAGGAGACTTTCTCCTTTTGAAACAAAACCGCAAGCACCTTTCGCATGATTTTTACCAGCAGCTTTCAAATATCAATACTGCCTCTTTTTGAGGAACATAACATGTGCGTCATCCTATAAATGCAACTGACAGCAGCCCATAATTTGAACATTAAAGGGAACATTTCCCCCAGGTTTCTGTGATCCTTTGTAAGGAAGCAGACATACTGTACAGGCTTTTTCTTCTACTGAGATCGCAACAAGAACAGAGCTGCCACCACCACCACCACAAAAAGAAAACATGATCATCCTAAATAAGCCAAAGAACAGACTTAAGCAAGGGAACCATGCAGATCCCAGCAAGATCCCAGCTAGTGACAGCACTATCTGCTGATGCCTGTCAGTTGTCCTCTGGAAAATAATATTCATCGTTTTTGAATTGCTGATTTAAAGGCTTCAGAAAAACAGCTAACCCCCGACCCTGTTTGAAATAAAATCCATGGACCCTCAATGAAAGGCTCCAGATCTCCCTTTGTTCAGTGGCACTTTTCCAGCACTAAGCATTTATGTCTCTCCTACACGCTCAGAAACCCTGACTTGATCCCCATGGAAAGAAACTATACAGAAAAGCATTAATTATTTGCCTTTGCTGACAGTAAATCCAAATTGCCTTTTGACAAGGGAACAAAGTAAACCCACATCCACTGGGTAACTTCATGCAGTACTTGGTAAAAGGTACAGTTTATGCAAATACATGTATTTTGTTACACATTCTCTGAAATGCCTTCAGAATCACAGGACAATATTTGGTGACAGTCCACATGCAATATTTTTAACTGCTGTAGGGCCACATGACACAACCTTTAACCCTTCAGATTAAACCACCTGCTCACCCATTTCTATTCGGCTACAGTTCTAAGAGCTGAAAAGTTTTAGAGAAAGGCCATCACATTCACATCAGTGGAACTGTCCTGCATCTACACAGCTTCTTTTATTCCCCCCTTTGGTAAGGGAAAGGTGTTTTTAGAAGCCTGGACAGTAAGGAGTCAATGCACTGCTAAGTCTCAAACACTGGTGACCACTCAAATGGGCAGGACCAGAACAGGGTGTGCCTGGAAACGGGGATGGTACAAAGGTAGGGCAGCACCTTTCTGGAGCCAATTTTCCTGTTTAGGTCCATGGTGACCACACAAAATACAGTGCAAGAGCAGAAGTGGGGTCAGGGAGTGGGCAAGACCAACAGAGGGGGTTCAAGACCACCAAGAGCCCCAAAGCACCTCCTATTTCTTTTTGGGAACCCTCCATCAGAAATATGTGTATGCCCCATAGCATTGCATCAGATACAAAGAATCCCCTTCCTTGGGAGGGTTCCAGACATTCCCATGCCAACTTTAATGTACATAACCCAACGAACATTTTATTTCACAGGCCCCCACCCCAAGAGATGAAGACTGCGACTGCTACTACAGCAAAACAGCAACGATCAAGTCTTGCCAAAGGATCCTTGGGTGGTGATACCTTTCCTTTCCACTACTGAATCTTATCCTTTCCTTCTCTCTTTTCCTTCCATGTTTTCTTCATGATATTTTTATACTTTTATAGAAAAGAACCAAAATGGCCACAAACCTCCATTCTGTTGTAATTAAATTGTTCTAAAATAAGTCTGCCTCATACATACCCTGGTTATTTTACTCTAATTCACCCCAAGGGTTTCATTAACAGCAATCTCAGTTACCTGCCTCAGAGGTGGGTCCTAACAGTGATAGTGTCTCTATCACTGAAGGTCTAGTTGTTCTCAGTCTAAATCTGTTGCCTACTATATTTTCAGGGAAAGGAAAGAAGCACAGGATCAACCTCAAAATTTCCATTCCCTAAAATAAGTGCTGGCGTTATCAGACTGTCCCAAATACAAACAACTACTGCACAACACAGAAATCAGAAAAGACACTTCCCAGGTGGAAGCACCTCCCCCTTAGGATGGGAATTCAGAAAAGCTATAGGTTAGGAACTTGTTTCTACTCTGCAGCATACAGAGAACGCTGCTTCTGTTTTGGAAAACAAGTCATTGTACAAGTTGACATCGTGCTCTGTGCACAAGGCAGAATTAGGTCCTCAAGCAGTTTAAATAAAGCCGCTGATGAGGCAACTCAGTGTGTTTTTTAAGCTTACAAATGATATTGCAGGCAAGTAGTTTCGAGCTAATTAAATGTAACTAAGACTTACAGAACATTATTGACAGGGAAAAAAAAATTTCGTTCAAAGTGACAGGTTTTGGGCACAAAGTCTAAAGTTTTATTCATTGCCAGTGTGAAAATATGCTTACAGTGACAGAAACTTACCCAACTGAAAACTTTCTACACCAGTCACAGCTGCAACAGTAGGTTTAACTGGCACACAACACATTCTGAAGATTTAAGGTATTTCTTCAGAGAGGGATACCAGCCAGTTGTTACAACCGCTGATTTTTCAACTCACATGTAAACAAGTGTATTCACATCCTTCCTTTGGACAGGCCCTTTGAATTTTTTATTGATTTCCAAATGTTGATAAATAGCAAGAAGCAACAATCATTCTCTAGAAGGCAAGTGAGTCAAAACTTCTGACAGTTAAATGCCAAAATCTTTAGCAGCAAAAATATTTCTTCATACTAAATGAAAGACGAACTCTGCCGTTCCAAGGAAACAGTTGTTTTGGAGGGGGTTGTTTGGTTTTGGGTTTCAATTTAGTTTGGTTTTTTTTATCTTTTAATCTACTATGTGGCATGCTGTTAGAGGGAAGGAAAAAATTCTCTCAACAGTCATATTTTGTACAATGCAATTAAGTCTTAAATTGGTGTTGCACACATATTTAAAAAAAAAAAAAGACTCAGATGAAGACAACAATTGGTAATTGATCACGAGGATACGTAAAAAAACAAGTACAGTGAAAAAAAGCTACAGCCTGGTTAAAGCTTTGCCAGCTGCTCTGTATTTATCCACAGAGTATCATTACACAAGCAAGAAAGGCAGGTGAACAGCTTGTTAACACAGTAAAATGCTAGCAGCACCTTAAGCAAAAAAAACCCCAAACCACCAAAATAACAACAACCACCACCAACAAAAAACCCCAGTGAGATAATCATTTATTGGACAATGCAATTCAGGGGAAGTGAGTTTTTCCAATTTCCCCTGGGTATAATTCCAACCCATCAAAAAAAAAATCTGGTAACAGTTATGCTGAACTAAGAGTACCAAATATTTGAGACTGTCATGCAGTTGGTTTTCACTCATGATAGATTAAGTCAGCGTACAGAGTTTCTATTTTTGAGTGTTCATAATACTGATCTAGAAAAGCATGTGCTCAAATCCATATTTTCTGGGGGAAGTGCATAAGCATATGTTGAACACATATTAGGGAAGCTTTTGGACATCTACTCTGCGGAACAGGAGTGTCCTGCAGCTGAACCACAGCTCTGATTTCTAGGAAAGAGACAGACTGCAGGAGAGAGAGGGGTTTTGCTGCACTGAAGTGATGGAGCAGCCACTTCTTCCAAGTGAGGAGTAGGTAACCTGCAAGGCTGCCTCCTTATCCAGCCTATGGCAGGCTATTTTTAATTAGCAAGAAATCAACCTTCTCCAAATTGGGTCTGTTTTGCTTGTGATGGCAACTGGTGAGTGACCTCCCTGTGTTTATCTTGACTCTCAAGCTTTTTCATCCTATTTTCTTCCCCTGGCCTGTTGCGAAGGGGAGGGAGAGTGGCTGGGTGGACACCTGGCAGCCAGCCAAGGTCAACCCACCCCACTGAACTTAAAAAACACTCACCAAAAGCCTCCTCCAGCAGCTAATATCTCAGAGTTTGACCTTAAGATAATCACATTTCATTCTCAGCTGCTGCAAGAACATTGAGTTTAAAGAACAAATATTTACTTAGAAACAGCAAATTCAGCTTGTCAGGATACATATTGAAATGTACAAATCACTCTTTAAATATTTTGGGTTGTTTTTTTTTAATTTAAATGCTTTTATGCAATTTGTTTCAGATTTGTCTAGATTTTTGTATTTAAACATTACACTAAGCACCTCTTCAAACAAAATAAGATTCTGCAGTGCTTTTAGTGATTTGTTACCTATCAAGAGGAAAACAGCCAATTTAGCTCCCTGGCCTTGTTCATCGATCACATTAAATTCCAGATCTACAGCCCCTCCCTCACACAGAGGAATCACATGTCATTTGGAAGTGGCACCCAGCTATTCTTCCTCCAGCAATGCAAACCATCTTGCTACACGTCTTCACAACTCTGCATTAGAGGACTTTTAACCCACTCTAGTTATGTTATACCATGTTTAATGGATGTGTCTAAATATTTATAACAACTCCTAAACACTCGGGCAAGCAATGACCTCTTATTGGACATGTCTTCCATGTTAATGTCTCTCTAGTTATTAGTCTGCTCTAACCTTTTTTTCCTTTCAGAATCAGACAAACAACAAAATAAAAAACCTCAATAACCTCAAAAAACCACTTTATGCAGTTAAAGGACTGTTTTGAAGACTTTTTTTGGTTTTGTTGTCTTTTAGCATGCACATTGCTAAACTAGTTTTTCCCTCCCGGGTCAGTAGTTCCAGTATTTTGCTCATGCTTAGCAGACCTGGTAAAACACCAATTCTGCCTTGCTGTTCAGTACCAACCCATTTTGAACAACCTGCCATATGCAGAATTTTACTTCTGGATCATAAAATACATGTCTTAGTTAATCAGGGCACAGAGAGAACTCTAACAAGAGGGAAACCTGACCCAGCAAGTTCAAGCCTGCTGATTATAAAAGAGTTGCTCCATAGTCGTTCTCAGGCACAGCACATTCCTAAGTTGGTTTTTTTTTTTTATATTCACAGTGACTCTTTATTTTCTTTGCCTCAGCAAACTTACTTATGGTGAGTCTGAGGTGTTCCATATCATATTTTAATAAAAGAACAGTGATCTGTGTAAAGTTGCTCATAGATAACCTCATTTGCCTTGTAGGAGGCTTTCAATAAGCTCAGGCTGAGCACCTTGCCAGATGTTCAGGATTTAACTACCTTGGCATCATATCAGTAGAAACAATCAATCATTGCAACAAAAAGATTTCATCAAAACTTTGTTCTGAAATGCATCTGTTCAAATCCAGTGATGAAAGAAGCTGCTCTTACAGCCCTCAGCACAGAAACTTTTCCCAGCCTCTGCCTTCTGACAATACTCCAAATGAATGTTTGCGAAAGTAAATCTTTTGATCTTATTTCCACTATTTCAGCTAAATCATATAAACAAGTAGCTTTCCAAGTGCCATCATCAGTCAACCTGTGTTTCCTACTCTGTCTTCCAGATAACAGCAAACTTCTGTGGAAGTTTGTCCCATGCTTACCACAGCACCCATCTGTGGGGATTCATTCATGTCTAATAAGAAACACACTCCAGACACTCCTTGATCTCAGGCATTTATCATCACTCCCTCTAGAGAAAAAGTCACCACCTCCTTTTAGGTAGAAACCTACATGAAATTTTAGGGAACTTTCAGGAACTTCATTGCTTTTAATGACTTGATACTGTCATTAGCATCCTTTTTTCCAAGAACACTTGAGCATAAATAGTGGCTTTGAAAATTACCAGAACATGAACAAGAAGAGAGGAAGGGGAAAGACACCAGACAGACCAACAGCAGGACCACAGAGTACTTTAAACTATGTTTAAAACTTTTGAAACAGTCCAACAACAATATATTCAAGTACATGAAATGCATATTTTTGCTGGAAGACAGGAGACTGACTAGATGGTAGTGCATGGCAGAAGCCTTCCATGCATCCCTGCTCCCACCCCCTGCTGAATCGAGTATTTTTTGCTCAATTAGGCATTCCCAGGTCTTTTCAGACAATATCCTCAAGGTCTGTCCTTGGTCTCCCTCCCGGTCACAGAGAAAACCTCTCCTGGGAGAGAAATGGGTTTGTACAGCCATTCTTGTTTTCTGTGCTAGCTCAGCACACAGTTCGAGTTTGACCATTTCTCCTCATCAGCATGCACACTGGGTAAACTATCCGACTTCAGCTATTCCCCACACCCAACCCATTCCTTTTAAATCACAGACACGGAATGCACAAAAACTATGCAGAAGTTAAATACAACCATGAATGCTTTTCTGGTTTATGTTTTCCTAAAATGATCAGTTCTATTCATTTATTGAGAGGAAAAATAAAAAACAAGAAACACATACTGTTTCTACTGGCAAGACCAATTTCTCAGAGCCGTTTGCTGCCTGTTTTGGTAAATATAAAGAAACAACGTAATTATGCCGCTACCTATTTAATGAATGGACACTTTTCCCATATTCCCAATGACAGCTTTCAGAAAAGCTATTACACATACTCCCTATTGCCTATTGCTCTTTATTGATCAGCAATATCACTCACATTATAACTACACGTTCAGGCTTTCCCCAAATGCATTCTGCAAACTTCTGGTTGCCAAGTATTTCTATAGTATGCTAAAGGACAAAAAGAGGCAAAGGCATTAATTGCAGAACCGCTGTTAAAAGCAAGGAAATGCATTACCAGTAATGCTTACTGTAATATTTACAGTGCTTTGGCAAGAATATGATTCAAACTCATTTTCCTTTGTTATGTTTCATAATAGTATCCAAAAGCAACACTACAATGGAGCCACCACAAAAAGAAACAGAAAGGTGATGTTTGAAAAATGAACCACGCTTAAGTAATGCAAAAATACTAACTCATAAAAATATGATTCACTTCAATTTCAATGTGAACACCTACTGCAGGCCTGTATCAGCAGACAGTAATAAACTTTACCTTCCAGCTCAGCTGAATTATCTTTGCTACCACCCCTGCTCTATAGAGGCTCCACATCCCCCAGTCAGGCTCCAGAAGTGAACACTAACTAGGGACCACACCAAAAGCAGAGGTAAGACTCTTGACTTCTCACAGGTAATGGGGTGAAGACTTCCAGTCCTTCCAAAGCCTTAAAGAAGAACACTTGCTGGAGTAGCTCTAGCTTGTATTTCAATCCCATAACAGGTTAAATCATTTAATTGGTTTCACTGTGAATACTGCATTTGACAGAAGGCTCAGCACACGTGCAAGTCCTGGATCAAAGCTATTAATTGCTTTTCAGTTGTGAAACAGTGCATATTTTTCTCTGAATAATCAGCATAAAATCAAAGTGTCAGAATTTTCCTGACATTTCTGAAGTCCAAGTTCTTAATTATTCCCCTTAATTTCAAGACCGCTCTGAAAACAGTTGGCAATAGTTGCAGCCTTACTTATACAGCTGCCTAACATGTACAGCTGTCTAACCTACAGTCACATGATCACATTATTTGCCTAAAACATGGGAATTGGCTCCAAAACAGGCACGAATAACCACTGGCAGTTTTCCTCTCAGTAAATCCCTCAGTTTTTCCCTGTTCTAGCCTTTTTGTTCTCTGTAACAAACGCAAAGTGGAGGTCAGAACTTGGAAGTACCTTCCCACCACAGTCTTGCCTAAACAAGTGTCCCTCCAGCCCAATCAGTACCTTGTTGTTCCATTCAAAGGTTCAAAGATGAGACCTCCAGACCCCTCTAGACTTGCCAGGAGCATAATGGTACAATTTCCTTCTGAAGGCAAGAGACATCAGTTAAAACTTACTGAAACAAAAATCTCTTTTTTTGCCCTTACTTGCTGCCTTAGAGACAAACTGCCTTGAACTGAATTTAGCTCCAGCACCTGTAGCCTTTTCAGTTTTGCTCTCTCCAGCAGCGGTAACACCACACCTGAGCCACAGATTGGCTTTAGTTTTCAAAACCCAGCATCTATGACACAGGCAGGCCTGCAGACAAAATGCCTGCAGAGCTTCAGGGACTACCAGTGATGATCTAAAAAAAAAATAATAAAAAAAATCTCAATGCATTATTAAACATAAAATGTTGCTTTTAATATACATGACCCAAGCAACTGTGGAGAAATACTTAAAGGAGATCCATATTTTACGCTTTTGTTGCAACTTGCAAACACAGTCAAAGCAATTAATTGAAAAGTCTTACAGTAAAATGTTTTCAGTTATTCATCCAAGCAGCTACTTTATCTAGTCAGGCAACAGTTTCCCCATGTACTGAATATTTTACAACTTCTAAAGCTACATTGCTTTTCCTTACCAAATTATAGGTGAAATATAGCATTTCCTTTCAGAGAAAATGTTGTGAAGACTGATGGAGATTTTTTTAAACTGCAAATATATGCACCAATATACTATAACTCAGATTTTTTTACATTTGCTCTTTGTTTTCCTTTGTATAATTTTTATATTATTTGTAATTATCAATGATATACATAGAAAATCATGAAGAATTAGGTTAAAATAGAATACATCCAATTAAAGGTTCTGCTCAGGAAGACACATTAACTTCAGTGATGATGTTACCACATCCCAAAATTGCACAGTGAATACAAATGCCATTCAAAATCATGACTAATATCCATAATTAAAGCATGTGTTGGGGAACAATTTTTATTCATTTGCTTTTTTGTTTGTTTATTTGAGAGAAAAAGGAAGTCCAAAATTTATCAATTGGAGATGACAGGCAAAAGAATATAAAACTTGGAACTGATGAAGTCTGGGGAAATGCATGTATTTCGAAGGGACATTGAAGATTATTTATATTCAGCAAAACACAATTACATTTTTGAAATGGACTGAAAAGAGAAATGCAAATCAAGCTGGCATTATATTTCTACTCTCCAAGCAGCTACTGCTCAATTCTTCATGTTACTACCTACAGCAGCCTAAGGACCAGTCATGTCCCAATACAACCTCAGACAAAGAAAGTGCATTACCTAGAGGGGTGTGGGGTGTGTAATTACAGTAAGATGGCAAAAGTACCGACTGATTACACGATGACTCATTTTGGGGATATGCATTTATATATTTATTCCATATTCAGCAAAATAACCTGTCAAAAAATAATGGCGAAAAATCCCAGGTGGTATATGAATGCAGATTGTTTCAGAAAGATCAGTCGGAGACAGGCAGCTCTGCATTTAAATTATACAAAATCCACATGTGAAATACAGTGGTCACTGTTTAACACATCACTGAATGCTTAAGTGCTGCAATGAGGAAGGCAATAAAAATCTGAAGCGCGGGATACAAAACCAGCACAAACAAAAGCACTCATGCTAAGACAGAAGCTAAATCCAGTACTACCGTTGAGAACAGGGCAGATTTAGGAAACAAAGATATAAAATATGGATTTATAAGCCTGACACAAACCTTTCCTGTTTGAAAAGCATCTTGAAGTTCCATAGTAAACCCAGCTCTTCTCACTGGTAACTTCTGAGCATCAAATCATAAAGCTGAATTCTAAAGTTATGACAAATGCAGGCCTTCCAAAAAGGTAAAACCTAGAGTGCCAGACTCTTCCTGGTGGGGCCCAGTGACAGGACAAGGAGAAACACCCATAAACTACAAAACAAGAGGCTCCACCTCAACATGAGGAAGGACTTTTTGAGGGTGGCTGAGCACTGGAACAGCTGCCCAGGGAGGTTGTGGAGTCCCCCTCTCTGGAGACATTCCAAACCCACTTGTCATCTGTTCCAGGTGACCCTGCCTTGACAGAGGGGTTGCTCTGAATGATCTCCAAAAGTTCCTTCCAACCATAACTATTCTGTGATCCTGTAAATGAGGCAAATTGAACTATGAAAATTACATTAACAGACCTTGTATATATAAAACTGTATTAGTAAAGGAAAGTTTTAAGAAAGCTAGGCTTTTATTCCATGAAGGAAAAACAAAATTACCCGTGAAGTGAGACTTGCTAAATTACCAGCAGAGCTATTACGAACATCTTTATTTCCCAGGAAATAATTTCATTACGCAAAACATAAACCAGAAGACTTTCTAGTTACTATATACGTTTCTTACCACTAAGTTGTTACCATTTGTGAAGAGCAGATGGGCACACAGAGAACTTACCTTACACACCCCAAATTTCTGCAAAGGAGCCTAATGAGGCTGTGGTCTGTCACCCCACCATCACCAGGGTGTCATTCATTCCTCTCCTTTAGTACATTTGTGGCTCTGTGCTCCTGCCACACTGGACCTGCACTAAGCCCAGTTATTCCAGGTATCCCAACAAAGCCTTGTGATTCCCAAAAGAAAACAAATGGGAGAATCTTCTCTTACACACTTAATTTTTCTCCGGACAAATTGTTACATAAAACCATGTGCAGTACTTAGAGCAAGATATACCACAAGGAAAAAATTCTGAAAAAAGAAAAATGAGAATTCAAAGAGAAAAGTTCCTTTTTTCTTCATTCTGCTCAGGCCAAGACTGATTCAAAATTCCTCTCTGCATATCATCCTCTGTGACAGATGGGAAAACTCTCCAGCAGAGCACAGCTACACACTTCAGCAATGAAATGTAGAAGACAACACGACTCTTATACATTTCATTTCACGAGCTGAGGAATTGATTCTGACTTGCAATGGATGATGCTACAAAAAAGCCTTGCCTTAATGTACCTCACCACAAGCACCACTCAATACAGGAGACTGCAATTTGGGAACTGACATAACCCTTAACTAACCCACTCAATCAAAGAACATTGGAGCCAAAACATTGTTATCATGAAAACTTACTGCTTCACAGTAACACTAGAGCAAACCAGTTGAAATTATACAAAGCCAGCTTTTCACTCATTCTCTAGAACACCCCAAAGTCTCTCAGGCTGCCAGAAGCCAGATAGAACTAGACTACGTGCAGCTGCAGCACACACAAGTTAGGTTTGGCCAACTGGCCTGCCTCGCTCCCTGAACCATCTCTCCCCACGTGTATGAAGTGCATCTGCCTGCGTTGAACCTCCAAGTCTTTCTACAGCCATCATTCTTCTATTTTCCAACCTTCCTCACCCTACTCATACAAAGGACCAAGGCATTTGTGCCACAAAGGCACAAAAATTACAAAACTGTATGTAGGATCCCGCAGGGTATCTTTAACAAAAAACGCTCGCTGGAGTAAGTTTTAAACAGCCCTTATTATGGCAGCAACAGTGCATGAAAAGCAACATGCCAACTGAGGATGGGACCCAGAACATCACATTTGTGTCAGAGGGAATAAAAAAAACCCCAGACACTTAAGGCACTTGACACCAGAACTGATTCGAATGTGTATTTTTTGTGTCTATTTTGAAAATCAGGCCAAACCCTAGAGTTGTACTCACAGCTGATGCTCTGTATTCACTGTCACCTAGCCAAGTTTAGAATATTCACCCGAAAACCTGCTATTATCCCCAAGACTGATTTGTTTCTAGCATGTCTAGCAACAAAACCATAATAAAACATGGTATTCTGTATCTGATTATGAGAAAGCAGTTTGTGCATAAGGTATGTACATATTGAATATAACCCTCTCCTTGCCAGCCCACAGCTGGGGGCTGGAAATCCTACAGCAAACACAGACATTAAGTTCAAATCATTTGGCAAAGACAGATGAGTCTGGTATCACGTAAGACCTCAGAGACATGAGGTTGGTCTAAGGCCCCAGCAACATTTTAGCTGGATGAAACCACAATTTGCTATTTAAAAAACTCCAAACAACCCAAAATCTAGCTACAGTTCTCTTCATTTTCCGTTACATGTCACTACATAGGGTTTTATCAAGCTTTGTACTATTAAATCCAGTTATCTCAAAATTACTAGAAAGGCTCAAATCAAACAAGCATGAGAGACACAAATTGACTCTGTAGAGAGACACAGGCCCAACCACAGACAGCAGCTTGCACAATCCACAAACTCTAATCAAAACATTACATACTCAAAAAAATGGCCTTCCATTAAATACATGTCTTGTATAGGAACTGATAAATGAGATGTTCATTGGGAGAGAAACATCCTACATGTCAGAGCATTACTGACATAGGACAGTGGACAGGGTATTTTTAAAATTTAAGTATCTGTACTTGGGTTGTTTAAAGAACATGGGGTGCCCCTTTCTCTTAAACCAAAAGCAAGTCTGGATTCCATACTCTACATAGCTCGTAGTTCTCAGTCACAGTCTATCACCAATTGACCATCTCAGTCACTAATATTTTTTTATATACTTCCAAGACATAAATATACATTCTCAGTAGTGAGAAATTAAATCTGTCTGGGTCTCCTAAGATGGTAGTTTATTGAATCATATTCCCACATGACTTACTGAGTCCATTCAGAGGTTTCTAGACCCTTATTCAGTCTAGGCAGAAACTCTACCTAGACTGGAATAACCATGCTCTGAGAATTTTTTTCTTCATTCATAAAATCAGCGCAGTTGCAAGCTGGGAAGAGAGTCAAAAGTAGCAGTTTTTTCAGACTATTTCTTAGGTTTGTCTGTCAGCTCGTGCCAAGAAAAATTTCACTTAGGCATAAGCAGCCACAGCACCCCAGGAAGAGAGAGGAAAGAAGCATAATGCCAAGTAGTCCAGAGGAAAAACAAAGTTTGGTAGAGGAAAATCATGTCTTATTCCCCTGAAAACTGGGCATTAAGAATCTGGTCTAGTTTTGAGGAGTTGTATCTTAAGGCACTACACCTCTGCAAGAAAAAGGCTGCCCAGCCCCACGCAAGACTATGAGCACAAAGTAAAAAGACCAATTCTGCAAGGGCTAAGTGTTGCCTGGAACCAACAGATGCAGACATTGCCTTCAAAATTTTTCAGTTCTGCGCAGCAGATGGTTTAGCTATTACAAAATACTTCTGAAGTACAAGATGTGTTCAGTCATGGAAGCTCTTGTTGCTTGATTTTCCCATTTGTCCTCTAGGATCAGGCTGCTGAGGCAGCCCTCTGCTGACATGTTATTTCTCCTCAGAAAAATATTTTAGACTGAAATGGAAAAGCTGACATCAACATCAATACCCGATGGCTCCAAAATTATACGCAGATTAAGAGGCTTGGCTTATCCAAACAAACAAAACACAAACAAACAAAAAACCCACACCCAGAAAACCAGGTGAAATGTAAAGGATCAACACCAATTTCAAGAAAAAAATTAGTCATCACTTGCTAGGGGAGACAGATGTGCTACAGATAGAAAATGGCAGAGAAGAGAAAGAAGAGTCTCCTGGAAATTACATCCACTACACTGGGACAAAGTTAGAACTATCTGTCAATTTTTTTCTCATGACTGCTGGAAAAACCTTGGATTAAAACTCCTTTCTGCCTGTAATACAACTTCACTGAATACATTAAACACACTCCATAAAACCTAATCCTTACTTGTATATTGCCAGTACCTCATTCAAGACAAAAGCAATGTTCTTGTATCAAGGAAAACAACAGCAACAAACAGTTCACGATTATGACTGTGAATTCATCAAGAAACCAGCAATTACAACATATGTTGTTTTGATTATGAGAAAGACAGAAAAGTGAAAAGGACACTTCCCATTCTGAAGAAAAAAAATAATCTAATCAGTGGAATTTAATTATTTGTCATAAGTATAAGTAGTTTTAGATGCAGGATGCATTCGTTTGAGGGTATATAGTGATGGATTTATTTTTCCTCATGCCTTGAAATCACTGAGTCTCCTGGATATGACAGCAAAAGTTCCAGTGCAGCAAATTCAGATCACTGAGAAGAAAAGAGAAATGTGTGAGCTCTCTTTATAGGAAACAAACCTTTCACACACTTTCAGGTTTATTCTTTCTGTGGTCCAAAATTTTTTTCCTTCCAAGTCAGCATCTTAGCAGATTCTCATTACAGTGCACATGGCCATAAAACACTCAATTATTTTAACACATAGATTTCTAATATGATAGCTGCAAAATAATTTTAGAGAACCAGATGACCCACTAATCCATCACAGTTCACATCTGCACCAGAAGAAGTTCAAATATGAGTATTAGGGCAGCTAGGCATTTCAGAGAGCCTTGACATGTGGTTTCTAAACCCACAAAGAGCTGTTATGATTATTCTGTCTCCATTTAAAAACAAACTACTGAACCTCTGCAGCATACTGGGGAAAAAAATGCTTAAAGTTGCTTTATGTGTAAGAACCTATTATAATGTAGAAATACACATAAGGTTCCCCAGTGACTGCTTCACAGAGAAAAGGTTAAATTGCTTCAAGAAACTGTTTTGTACGACTCTAGAAAATGAACCCATCCTGGTTTTTATTGTTAGCCATTGCCATTCAGACATCATACCACCCTACCAAGATAAATATGAACTTGTTTGCATATACCCAGGTGAAATTTTGCACTGAGTAATAATAAACTACAAAGAAATTAAAAAAAATAAGCTAATTAGCTTCCACATCCAGCATTCCAGAGCACAGTAAAATAGTTCTGTCTAAGAAATAGCTGCATTCCCGTTCTTTTAGCATTCTGCAGCATATGGATGAACAGCCAGGCTGAAGGCAGACTTTGACAGATTTAGTGATTTATATACAAGGGGAAAAAATTTTTGCTGGTTGCCATTGGAAAAGTTCACATAAAGCACCAAACTGACAGATTGAACTGATTTCTGATAATGAACTGATAAAACAGAATGTCTCTTACAAAGCTGAAATAAAACTTTTCCTTAACTCTTTGCTTATTCTGTTTCTCTCACACACATAAAGCAATTTTTTTGCAACATCTGATTTTTCAGTGCCATCTTGAGAGAGTGACTGTGAGTCACTGGCAATAAAAATAATTCTCACACATTTGACAAGAAATTCTTAATAGCCAAACAGTGGGTATTCACAGGTTTTATGCTGCTGCTCATACTACTTATCTTCCATCTTTTGGTTATTGCAAAACAACTAACTCCATTCCAACTTGGCAATAACCTAAGTAATTACAGTTTTCAAAAAACTGCTCTGTCCCTTTCTACAGTTTAATAACCAACCTTAATATAATATTTATATTACTGTAGTTCCAAGAAGGCTTCATCATATCTGGTTACGCTGCAGTGCTCCCAAATCATCCTGAGAAACCATCTGTACCTTCAAGACTTCAGCTTCACAGCAAGCATTTTAAAAAAAGCCAAAGAGGAGAACCCCAACAAAGAGAAGAAAAGAGACTGGCTCAGCAGACCTGTGCAAGGCATCAGCTCCATGCTGCTTTTCCTCCCTTGCCTTTCTGTAATACTGGTTGAAATCCTTGACTACTTGCTCAGGCATTCAGTTTTGCTGTTACTCAGCCCCTTTTCAGAAGCACCATTTTTTCTGTATGACATGTAAACACAAAGTCTAAGAACATTTTCAGATGTAATAAGACATTTTCTTTTCAGAATTTGGTTTCTGCTTGTAAGTGTAGTCTTCACAACAACTTGTTGCAGAGCAACGAGGAATTATTTCAATTTGACTTCTATGTCAAGTGGCTACAGGTACGTTACTCCTTCAACATTCAACAGAGGAGAACATGCCTAAAAAGACCACCTAGAGTTGTCACCTCTGCTTTTACCCAAACTGCTCCAGAATTCAAACAAAAAAACCATTGTATTCCTCTAGCATTTAGCTCATGCATGTTGTCAAGCTCATAGGTTCACTGCTGACAAGCAAGTTACAGAACACAAAAAGACAGTAAAAGCTGCTCTTTTAATCAGAAAGCACCTAGCATTTTGCAAATTTAAAAAGTAATGCTATCTATAATAGTGCTATAGATTACTATTCGAACACACAGAAGTGTTACAATAGCGAACCTGAAGGTTACTCTTTATATATAAAATAATTACTATTGCTATTGAGATAAAACTGCCAAGAAACCAGCCACAGTTTTTCAGAGGCACTCTAAACACGGCATCCAAGTACACCCATCAACCTCAGAATTCAGATCACACAGCAAGGGGAGAAAACATACACTGCTAACAGGCTCTCTCTTCAGTACTGCTATCCACCCATGATGTGTAGCATCAACTGCAACTAACACCTGAGAGTTACTCCAGAAAGAACTCTGCAAACAACTTCAGCATCTTCACAAGTTCACTCAAACCTGTAAGCTGACAGATTGTTTTAAAGCATTGTAAATGAGAACCCAAGTGTGTTCCCACTCCAAGTATGATCCTGTAAGGAACACATAAGTCCCATAAGGACTGAAGTGTCTATCTATTCCAGGGTCCCATTTCCAGGTGTGGATCAGACACTCAAAGCCTAGAGGACAGCTGGAATCTGGCAAGCACTACCTGTAGCTAAGCAACCTTCTGAACTAGAGTGGTGTCTAGTACTTCACTTACCCCACCTGTTCAGTTGCTTCCTGAAAATACTGCAAACACTTCTTCATACAATGCCCCCTACTTTTGGTACTATGGAAAGAAACGTGGATCTCTTCCCCCTCACTGCAGTTCTCTCCCAGAGGCATCTCTCCTGTCACTTCTTTCTGTGCTTTGTCTCAAATCCTGAGTCACTAACGAGCTAAACAGATAAGCCTCAGTTAGGAGCGTGCATTGAGCCTGCCTGGTAACACACAGGATCTACCAGAAGGGCACTTCAAACTAAAACAGAGATGACGACACCATAGGGGATGGGAAGAAGGTGTAGGATGGCGTGTGCTGAGGAAGATGCATCTTCCAATGTCTAATGATAGCCAGGAAGCCTCTCTGGGATGCTCAGGATATCAATGAGCACCCTTGAGCCTCAAGGTTTCCTCTGGAAGTTTGTCACAAATACTCTGTAAACACACTCATACTGAAATACAGGGAAGGGGTGCAGGAAGAGACAGCAGTGGTTGGCTCTCTCCAGCAAATAACACGGAAAATTAAGAAAATTAAGTGTCTGTTTCAGCAGCCCAATCTTTACTGACATCCTCTGCTAAGAGGAAACTGAAAGGATGCTGCTGCATATTGTTTATATCACAGGCAATGTAAATAGAAATATCTTTAAATACACACTGACAGTTAAGACAGGTTTTTACTTGCAGACTAAAAATTGAATAAAACACTCAAGAAATCAAAACAAACGACTGTAGCATACAAAGTATAGAACCCATTAAGTCTTTTTTATCTCTATACAAGAGAAACTTCATGACTCAAAGGACCATCACACACCAACTCTGAGATAAGCCAAAGATGCACAATGCACAAATCCTGTTTAAGCAGGGACAAGTCTATGAGTGCCTTCAGCGAGAAATGATGACTTTTCAGCCTAATGTCACCAGAGCCCTCAGAGCAGTGACAGCTGGACTGTGACCCCACAGAAGACCTGGCCAAGGCCTGCAGAAACCAGCAGAAAGTACCACTGTGACCCTGACACCTTGGTTATTCCACCCCTGGAGCTGAGCAGCACAACTCATTAGCAATCATACCAAGTGTTTTGCAGTAGCATTTGTTATACGCTTCAAAGCACAAAATAAAAACCATGACTCAGGAAAATGAGGTAAGAGGCAGGCTTCCACACTTAATGTGTGGTAATTTAATGCACAATAATCTTGGTTCATGATCACATATCTGAATTGAAATGAACCTTCAAGATAACAAATATTCTAAGAAATTTGCATTTTTAGCACGGACACCAATAGAACTGAGAACTGACACTGCAGAACTGGAAAATCCCATTCTCCTCACTGTAGGTGAAAACAGAAGAAACTTGGACTTGTTTTGAGGAACGTGACTATACAGTAGGAATTAAGAAGAAAATATTTTGGGCAAAACCGTAAGAGAAGTCTATATACACACTTGGAAAATAAGCTTTCAGGGTAGAAAAAGCACCAAAATCCAAACCTGAAAAAAGAAGTTATAATCCAAACCAGGTTTTGCTAATTTTCTCAAGGAGCTGTCATGTTATAAAACTTACTTTCAAGTTCATCTAGAGGTGTCACTATCCAGCCAAAGTGGAAGCAAGGAACCAATCAAATTCACAACTTATCTTCACGAGGTTACAAAAAACTTTCCTCAACTATATACCCGTAAGAGTAACAAAAAAAATATGGCAACTATGTAAGTTATTGTATGAATTCAAGCTTCACAAGTAACTTTTTGCTCTTTGTAAAGCGAAAAAAATCCTGGCTACACCTAAGAAAAGCTCCACTGGAATCCCAGAGAAAGATTTGCAGGTTGTTTATGTTCTGCAGTGTTGGTATGTCTTTCTCTTGTCTTGAATTCACTGGAGTCAACTTTACAGATCTTCACAGATATACAAGTGCTGATGCAGCATGAGGACTACAGAAAACACCACCAACACAACAAATAAGATATCCAAACAAGAACTCTTTGTAGTTGTATTGGCTTTCCACAATTGTATAGAAGTGTTTGTATGCCTCTAAGGAAAAGCAGATCCTTTCAATCAAGACTATTTGATGGGAAGTCTTCTTATCTGTCGTGGGTTTACCAGCCCCCCTAGGCTGAAATAGTCAAGTCCAGGTGGATTTCCAGAGCAAAGCCAATCAAAAGTTTTAGTCACGCCTCTGCTAATGACATATTTAAGAAAACGGAAGAGAAGGTGATTGCGCAGAAGAAATTAGAAGAAGCCGTGTAGGAGGGAGGCAGCACTCAAGAGAGAAGCTGAAACATGTTGCAGAAGAATTCCAGCCCCAGCAGAGAGCAGAGGAGGATTTGAGATAACAAGTACTCCAAGGTCAGTCTAGCAGGAGAGAGCAGAGAAGCACAGGGGGAGGCCCCCCTCTCTTCCTCCAGCAGAGGGAAGACTGAAAGTTAAAAAAACCCTGCTACCTGTAGAAGATTACTAATAATAAGAAATCCTGGGTTCGACTCCCAGTGGTGCTTCTGTAGTGCAGAGACCCCCCAGCAGCTCATGAAAGAGCTTGGGCCAGAGCAGATGAGAGCGTACAGAGGCTGTGGCCCCTTGTGAGAGGCTTGAGATGAAGCAGAGTCCTGCTAGAGACTTGTAACCTATGGACAGAGAAACCCACGCTGGAGCAAGTTGTTTCAAGTAGGACCTTGTAGTCCCAGTGAGGGATCCGTGCTGGTGCAGCTCAGTTGTGACCTTGAAGGACAGCAGAGAATGGAAGAGCTGTTGTCCTGGGTGGGCCCACAAGGAGAGGTCTATTTAAGACTGTCTTCTGTGGGATGGGACCCCATGCAGCTGGGGAAGGATTCAAAGCCATTCCCTGTAGCCATGGCTGAAGACTACGGTGAAGCAGGTGTCCCCCTGTAGTCCACAGAAGGGATCCCACAGGAACAGGGAAAAGGAGTCAAAGACATTATTCCCAGTGACTGTGGTGAAGACCATGGTGTGACAAGTATCCCCTTGAAGTCCATGGGAGACTTCAGGAGTCCGGGTGTGCTCTCCTGGCCTCTGCTCCTGTCCCGAATGGAGGAGGGGCAAGTCCAGGTCCAGCCCTGAAGTCGGAATGCGGCTGAGAAAAAGAGATTTCCAGCTACAACAAATTGGAGCCGTTGCCTTAAAGATAATAGAAGAAAGACTTTACAGTGCTACTGAATTTCTTTAAAAAGAAAAGACTTTCTCCTCCTGGACTGATACAGGGGGGAGAGAGATGCTTTTGTAAATGCCTGTGATAGTTTAGACCTGGCACCCAGCTGGATGCCTGGGCCCACAGCAGGGGCCTTTCCCCCTCCCTTCCCTTCCTGGGGCAGGGGAGTAAAAACTGCAGGACCTGAGACCAACCAAATTATATAAATAATAACCTAACATTCTCTTCATAAGATAAGCAAGCTTAATTAGAATTGTTGTAGTATACATTATTCCTTAGTTTTTATCTTGCAAATAATAAATCTTAATATTATTCCCCTACGTCAAGCCTCTCTTTTGTCTGTATAAAACCTCTCTCAACTTGCAGCAATTGCGTGTGTGTGGAGTTTGAAAAAAATTGGTCCCTGGTAAACCCACAACATTATCCTTTACTCCTTTCACAAAAGCTTGGTTATAAACTACTGCATTTCACAGTCCTCAGCTTTATTACACACGGCCTCCCCTTTGCTAAAACCGTGTCTCCAAGAAACTTACTGCAATGATTTCTTATTGAAATAAAATTATTGTTCCACCAAGCTTCCCCATTTTTGGGGGAAAAAAAATAAAATCATGAAAACATAGTAAATGTTTCCACATCAAGCCCCATGCTTTTTTACAAGTCCGTTATTAAATGGCAAATGTTGGGCAGGTATGAGCAAAAACCAGTAACTCCAGCTATGGTTTTAGGCAGCTGATGTGATACAGATTGTAACCTGAAGCACTGCTGGGCTGGTGACATTTTGGTAAGGAACCACGATATAAAGAAGCAGTAAGCTGAAAACTGTATTGATTAAATAAGACAAGGGGATAAAAAAAAAAAAAGGCAATAGACAAATGAGGAGGCCGCCCAAGGAAACAGCAGAATTTGCATCCTCTTAACTCTTTGTAGCTGAGATTTGTCACATCATTCAATTAGTTTGTTTTGTCTGTGTTTCTTTCCTTTTTCTAACTTGTATTCAAGTGATTAAACACCAAAGCTTGTTTAAAAGCCATTTTACAAACCTTTTCATGACTCAGAAGCTGTACAAAATAGTATTAAAAAAATCAAAGTAAGATGAAAAAGCAGAATGAGTCAACAAATGGATTAAAAAAAAGGAATGGATCTCCCTGATCTAAATCCTATTTTAATTTTCATGGCTGGTGAATAATGAGAAATACTATGAGCTTTGGGCCTGGCAATGCTGCTGACTGCTGTATGAGTATCACTAGCACTGAATCCCTCTGTGACTGTGCAACAGTTCTAGGCCTTCAACAATATGATTATGGCCTTTAATTTTTGCCTGCAACTGTAGGATTAAGTTTAATAAAACTGTGGTCTACACTGTGAGTCACACTCTCATGTCATCATGAACATTTGTTGCGCTAGACCCGTAACATGCCCATCTCACATGCGGAAAATTAAGGTAACATTTCACTCCCACAGCGCTCCCATATTACAAATACTAAAGAACGTTTTGAGAATGAAGCCATAAGTGTTTATAGAGCACTTGGAGATTTCTGGATAGAAGATTCTATGATTCTATGATAATTTAAACTTAAGTTACTCTAAACTAGTGGGAGGCTTTTTGCACCCTTCCCTAACAGAGCTTATACCCCCCCACGCAGCATCAGCACTACAATGCTCCCCCCTTTCACAGAGCCTGTAGGGCTTAGTTAAATTCCAAAGTTCAACCCTGCTTGAAGTTACAAAGCTTCAAACTATTGCAGCTGAGGAAATTCAGCTTTTTCTATATAACTAAGGCTGAAACACATTAAATCTGAAACTTTCAGCTTCAGTTAGGTTTCAAATGAATACGGTAACCTGTCAGTGAGCTTAAAAAGTACTGCTACCATAACTTTTTATAATTTAAAACTATAAATACTTGTAAAAAAAATACCATGAATAAGCAATAAGAAAGGTTACTGAGACGTTCAGATAAAAAAATTGTGAACACCTGTTCACAAGATTTTTCTTGTCATCTGGCACTTTTATTACTTGTGAGCCAAGTTAAAAAAGCCCAGCAAGCTTTGCTGAAACAATTTTTCATGTATACAGCAATCATTTCATACAGGAGAAGAGCTATATTTCATATTTTAAAGTTCACTACATCTGAAACTCTACACACACATTGTAATGGTCTCTACACTGAAAGAAGAGAGGTTCTAAGAAGGCACTGACATCTACAATTTACTGCACAACTATCTGTATGTATGTATCTTTTTTCTAAAAAGACTACAGCTCTAAAATGAGACCCTTGGTACTACTGAATATGGGGAGGACAGCAAAAAGCATAAAAATAACAGTTACACACATCATCTAGTGCATAATTTGGTAGCATCAAAAGTTATTCCTAACTTGCCTTTATCATCAAAAGAGGGGTCTGAAAAAAAAACACAGCTTCAGAGATCAGTTCAGTGAAGACATTACAGGGGACTGAAAATGAATGGGCAGGTTGATCTTCCACACTTCCACAATCATAGAATGGTTTGATTTGGAAGGGGACTTTAAAGATCATCTAGCCCAGTTCCTCTGCAGTGAGGAGGAACATCTTCAACTAGATCAGGCTGCTAAGAGCCCTGTCCAATCTGCCCTTGAATGTTTCCAGGGATGGGGTATCCACAACCCCCATGGGGAAGCCTGTTCCAGTGTTTCATAACCCTCACAGTAAATAATTCCTTATACCCAATCTAAATGCCTAAGAGCATTACCCCTTGTTCTATCACAACAGGCCCTCCTCAAAAGTCTGTCCCCATATTTCTTATAGGCCCCCTTCATGTACTTCAAGGCTGTACTTTGGGCCTGGCAATGCTGCTGACTGCTGTATGAGTATCACTAGCACTGAATCCCTCTGTGACTGTGCAACAGTTCTAGGCCTTCAACAATATGATTATGGCCTTTAATTTTTGCCTGCAACTGTAGGATTAAGTTTAATAAAACGTAAGGTGTCCCTGGAGTATTATCTTCAAGCTGAAAAACTCCAGCTCTCAGCCTGTCTCCACAGCAGACGTGATCCAGCCCTGGGATCATCCTATGAGGCCTCCTCTGGACCTGCTCCAACAGGTCCATCTCCTTCCTATGCCAGGGGTCCCAAAGCCGGATGCAGTGCTCCAGGTGGCATCTCTCAAGAGCAGAGTAGAAGCTTAAAACCAGAGCAACAAGTAACAACATTATAATATGATACCTAGGAAGTCACAGCTACATATGCCACACAACACTTAAATAACTACATTGCTCATTATAGAGCATCGTTCAACAGTGGCTGGGTGGTTCAAGCTGCAAGTGTTCATAAGTGCATGTCTGACAAGGGCAACTGAGATGCCAAAAATCAGAAAATCCACCCGAGACTGAAGATACTGCTTTACATCAATCAACTGGTAAGACTTCACCACATAAAACTGGCAGCTCTAACCAGCCTTACATTGTAACTATTTTTCCCCTTCAGCTGAAAATGCAAGACTTGCAGAACAACTTTCAGCTTTTACACAGCCAAGTTTTGGGCAGCCAGGATCCCTCCCTGCTTTTTTGATTACGTGAGGCAGGAGAACTGCCTCTGTTGACAAGAGAAACCTACCCTGACAAAAGCTAAAGCGTCCCTTCCCAACAGCCTCCTAAATGTTGTATACAACAGGGACAGTAAGCTGGCAAGCTAAATACAGAACCAAAAAAACCCCAACCAAACCCATATATGTCTTTTACAATTACATAACATTACATTCAGTCTCTAAAAAAAAAAAAACAACAAAACAAACAAACAAACAACAACAAAAAAAAA
>VYXB01005458.1:71530-115919 GCA_013397135.1 Pachyramphus minor | reverse complement strand
AACACTTAAATAACTACATTGCTCATTATAGAGCATCGTTCAACAGTGGCTGGGTGGTTCAAGCTGCAAGTGTTCATAAGTGCATGTCTGACAAGGGCAACTGAGATGCCAAAAATCAGAAAATCCACCCGAGACTGAAGATACTGCTTTACATCAATCAACTGGTAAGACTTCACCACATAAAACTGGCAGCTCTAGCCAGCCTTACATTGTAACTATTTTTCCCCTTCAGCTGAAAATGCAAGACTTGCAGAACAACTTTCAGCTTTTACACAGCCAAGTTTTGGGCAGCCAGGATCCCTCCCTGCTTTTTTGATTACGTGAGGCAGGAGAACTGCCTCTGTTGACAAGAGAAACCTACCCTGACAAAAGCTAAAGCGTCCCTTCCCAACAGCCTCCTAAATGTTGTATACAACAGGGACAGTAAGCTGGCAAGCTAAATACAGAACCAAAAAAACCCCAACCAAACCCATATATGTCTTTTACAATTACATAACATTACATTCAGTCTCTAAAAAAAAAAAAACAACAAAACAAACAAACAAACAACAACAAAAAAAAACACACACAAAAAAAAAAACCAACAAAACCCCAAACTACTTCACATAAAAACCTGATAGATTTTACAAATAGTACCTTCTTCCCTTTGCCATCTACATAGGTAAGACAAGTAGCAAAGAGAGAGCAATTCTCTCAAAACAGGTCAAGTTTGAACATATTAACACTTCACAGAATCACAGAACAAGCTGGGTTGGAAGGGATCTTAAAAGGACATCTGGTCCAACCCCCCTGCTGCGGGCAGGGGCATCTTTCACTGCATCCAATTGCTCAATAGATTTCCCTATTTAAAGTATTAAATTCTCTCCTAGCCTTGACTGGGTCTCTCATGTTTTTTTCAGAGGGTATTATTGCTGCAAGTGGTTGCATAAGAGAATTACTGAGATTTTCAGAAATGCCGCTACAAGTAAAAAACATAACCCTAGGAACAAAATGGAAATTCAGTTAATGCAAATACTCCCAGATACATTGTTTTTCACAAGCGATAACCTGGAATTATTTTTAATTTTACCATCCTCCCTGTAAAGCAAAACTCCACTTTAAAAAATTATTATGCATTTGTACAACTTCAATTATTTTTAAATATACAACTCGCTGCCTAAAACATCTGGCAGACAAAGAACATACAAGTAATATAAGGGGTCTGGTGCATTTAAAAAGTTGCTTCTACCTTCAGCTAAAAAAAAAAAAAAGAAAGAAAAAAATAAAGAAAAGATCAGTTAGGTTCCAAATAGAGAGTTCTGCTGTGAGTCTAACGCAGGCCCTCTAGCAGCAAGATTATGTGATTATTTCTGGATGCCGCAGTCATGTGGTCGCACAGCAAAGCTTTTGTCAGGAACATGACACAATCCCATTGCACTGGAGCTGCTGGCAGCCACTTGCCGGGCTGCATTTCCCTAAAACACACCCACAGTGACAGCAAAGAAACACCAGCTTTTCAGTGCTGCACTCTGAGCCAGTCCGGGAGTTTATATTCCCTGTTGCAGCCAATTTAGAGGCTTGTTTTTCTCACTGTGTATCACTTCCAGGTGCACGTCCACTGGATCCCACTAAATCACAGAGCATCAATATCCACCTCCCCCAAACCACACTTTGGGAAGCCTGGCTGAAGACTGCAGAATATACTATTGGTTTAATTTACTATTACAGTCTTTCCCTCGGGTACAAACAGAAAAGCCAAACCACATAATACTATAGCAAATGGATGCACAGTACACAGCTATCTACCCCAAAAGGCATCTATCTGGATATCGTATCTGTTCAAAGAGAACTTGAGAGGCATTTATGCCAATGTTAGCCCTTCAGTCAGACAGGTATGTTTTTCAAATATTATCATATAGTGTCTCATCATACTTTTCAGAAAAACACTAGACTTGCTGAAAATATTTCAGTGTATTAAATCTTGCAGACTAATCGTTTAACTTGGTTTAATTAATTCTGCCTCTCGAACTGCCTTAAAACAGAATGTTTCCACATTGAAGTGGAACAGTTAAAAGCATATACAATACTAACTTGTATATGTATATATGTATACATGTATACATATATATAGTATATATGTATATATATATAGTATATATGCATATAACAGTATTAACTACTAGGTGTGACAGCTTTTATAAAAATGGACTACAAAATTAAGTATTTTAGATGCTAAATAACAAAACAGTTATAATAGAACAGACTGTTGAAATACACATATTTAGCTCCTATCACATGACTCATCACTTGTTTGCTTTTACCTATGAATATGACAGTCACTGCCAGGTACATGGAGTACTGAAAAACATTTAGTCTAATTACCTGACCTCAGGATATTTGGCATTTGACCATAAAAATCAAATCTCATAATTCAATACTCTCATGGGGTGTTTTCGCAGCACTCAAGTTCTCTTTCTGAAAGCTCATAGAAGAAACACTCTGCAAACAAAACCAAATCCCATCTAAAAAAGTTTAGCAAAATGCTAATAAACACAAAACCTCATATTAAAAGTCACAGAAACCTACAGCCACCACAGGGATACTCCAGAACACCCAGGAAAGGATTCTGTAATGAAGAAACTCCTATCCCCACATTCAAATCAACTCCTTTAACCACCGTAGGAGTGAGCTTTGCTGTGTCCATGAACACACCTTATTCATTTGCTGGGGGACCTAAAGCAATCCAGGGGCACAGTTAAATCGCAGCCACTACAGCCCTGCTACAAAAGAGTTCCTCAACTGTGGCTCTAAGTAACAAACATCCACTGGAGTTCTAGGCTGGAAGTGGAGTCAGAAGGGATACAAACAGTAATTCTAACACAGAATTTTTACTCAGGTCTTTGCCAATTCATGTAACAAAAGTGCAAGTCACACTGGCAAAAAATGTCCTCTGCCCCGCTTGTGTCAGCCAGATCACAGGCCATACACTGCACCAGTTCAGCTCTTCCCTTTAAGCCCTCCCTGAACTCCTTGTAAGTTTTTTTTCTGGGATTTATTAAAACAGCAAGGTGTTTGATTTGATCACACTGCAGACAACATCCCCAGGACATCAAGGCTTTGCTGGTGTTCCTGGCTGAACCCAGCACTTGTCTGCATGCAGAAGCTCAGAATAGCACAGGGGGTGAGGCAGAGTTTAATACACACTGAACTACAGCTGCACACAGGAGCAGCAATTTGCTTTTTTTCCTTGGGAACACACTAAATGAGCAAAGCTGTAATGAGTTCTGTTGCAATCAGTTAATGGCTTTAAAGTTCTAAAAACAAACAAACAAAAAAACTCAGCAAATGAAAAGTATCTACATAATGAAAGCTTGAAAAATAATATTTTTCACTTTTGATATCTGCAGGTCTCAGTTTAAAGAAAAAGCGGATCTATCAAATTCAGACAAGAACAGCACACAATCATTAAGCATCCTGCTCATGGTCACACAGCACAATTACCAGCTACAGCAGGGAATGCTGAGAGCTCACACCTTATCTAAAGCTTCCAGGAGTTGTGTTAAAAGGGGGTGGATCAAGATAAAATGCAGCTGCAAGTCTCAAACTGGACAGCCAACATGAGTGTCTTCTTGCATGTTTGTACAGCATCCATAAAGCCATTCCATAAATAGAATTCAGAAACCCTTACATAATTAGAAATTCAGCCGTATGGCATAAACGCACGTGATCTTTTAAAACCTTTCAAGTTAAAAATATGCCACAAAAAGCATCTTATTATTTTGACCTGTTTACAATAAAACACAAACTAAAAAAAAAAATATTTTAAAAACAAAGTAATGAAGTTTGGAAAAACACTAGTTTCCTAGTAAGCTGAAATAATACTTCTGTGAGGAGAAGAAACAGTAGGAGTGAAAACAGACTGCTGCATTTTGAGAAGACTGACCATGTGTATTGATGCATCCTTAAATGTAAAGGTTCCCTTAACATTGTTCAGGATGGACCATGTTCTTAAGTATAAAATTTTTAATGTAATTTGCAACTGATTCCCACAGTGTCTTTATTCTTACACCTAAGATTTTTCTCCCACTACACTTATATGAGGAAAATAAAGCTTCTTTATATCAGTAGGTACTTGCTGCTAGTACCTTCCTAAGGTGTCCAGTGGAGTTTAGGTATTTACTGTGCATTTCAAAGGGTTTCAACTTCGAGTAGAATATTCAAATCCACTGACATGACATTTTGTAGAACTCATTCTGAACTGAAATAAAAATCTGAAGATACTGTCTCTCAAAGCAGGTCACCATGGAGTCTTAGGCAGAACTCTCCGAGAGAAGGAGAACTAATGTTGACTGATGGCATAAAGAACATTTTGAAAGAAAAAGACAAAGGGCAGGTGGGATAATTCATTCAACAATCTAAGCTATTTTTCAGGGCTGGCTATTAGCATTCTACTCAGCATCCTAAGATGCTCTCATTACATGGCCCTTTAAAAAAAATAATAATTACAACATTAATAAACCTGCCAGATCACAGATTGAAGTGTGTATCTTTTCATCAATATGTAAAAGGTATTGACAGTAAACGGCAGAAACAGAGGAAAAATGTTGATGGTGTTGTTTAGCTATTCTGGAATTACCTGATGAACAGATTAGTTCTGTACAGCTCTCAGCCCTTCCCACGGCTCATTAGAGCCTTGTAACTGCCCTGTTTGCCAACCAGTAACAGACTGTATAAAGCTAAATCAAACAAGTGAACTGCAGACTTCCTTTTCTTGCTATCAGAAAAAAAAATTTTTTCTCCTGACTTTGCTTCTGCCAGATTAATTCAGCTATTTAGTTACTGGACTTCATGACTATAGAACTGCATTTACATCTTGTAAATATACAATTTTAACTTCACTGAGCATACACCTCTAAATATTCTGATCTGTAGCAATCTGATAACATAACTCCCTCAAGGAAAAACTGAGGAAGCCACATCTGGTTCATTTTAAAGAGAACTGGAACAGAACACTAAAATGCATCAAGTATTCTATTTATCTTAGGTGTTAAGATACTGAATGATGAAGACGAACTGCATTCTGCATTAAACATTTATCTGATGGCCTAGTAATTTTATTTACTGTTGACCCTGCTCACCAACTTTAACTTATAATTTTTCCCATGTTAAAGTAAAAGGCCCGACACATCTCTGTTTACAGCTTCATGCAGCTATTTACCCATGCACAAAAAGAGCTCCATAGTCAGATTATATCAATTTGTTCACAAGAACTAGTCTGTAATTAATATTACCCTCCACTGACAAGTCCATACAGAAATATTCCACTCTGTACACTCTGTAAATACCGGTTAGAAAAAGATGCAATGTTCCAAAGACACAAATTCCAAATCCTCGCACGCAGTCTCTCCAGTAGTTTACCCATTCAGCTGAGCACAAGAATAGTCTGACAGTCACCAAGTCATGTCTGGCCATTACATAAACCCTTTCAAAAAGCAACAGCAGATACCACTAGCATCAAAGTTGCTCTCAAGAAACCAAAACCAACCGAATGAACAAAAAAGTCTCACCTGTTTTTTTGTCTGTGTGGTGTTTGGTTCTTTTTCATTTGTTAGTTGGGGTTTTTCTGTTTGTTGTGTTGTTTCTCTTTTTTTCCAGAGAAATAGTGAACTTAGTTTTAAAGCCTGTCTCACACTTTCAGCACCACCAGCCTGATCAGGACTAGGGCTGGAGAGCACAGTACACACATACTGGTTTCTACCACATACATCCCACCCAGGTACAGCAACCTCTTAAAAGATGCTTATGCATCCTTTATCTTGCAACTCTCCTGGTAAATCCCTCCCTCTGAGCTACAGACTACGTCCACTTACTTCATAAAACAGCTCTGGCCTCACATTCATCCTCCATCTGCAATGGCTTTTGGAGTCTGTCAGTACCAGTCCTCAGTGAAAGAGTGGGTTGATTCCAGGCAGCTACCAAACTCCCCTCCAGCCTTTTATCCACTACCCTTCTCCCATGAGATGTGGGGAAAACAGAAGGAAGGCAAAAAGACTCATGGATTGAGACAGTGACAGACAGTTTAATAAGAACAGCAAAAAGGAATCCATTCACTGCTCCCCATCAGCAGACAGATGTCCAGCGGCTTCCTGGGAAGTGAGGCCACAGCACCAGGTAACACTTGCTTGTGAAGACAAGTATCATAATCAGAAACATCCTCCCTCTTGCTCCTCATTTCCTGAGGTTTCACTACTGAGCACAGCATCATAAGGCATGGAATAAGTACCCCTTTGGTCAGTTGAGGTCACTGTCCCAGCCCCAGCCACCTCTCCAGCACTATTTTAGCCTACACAGGCTGCTGTGCACAGACGACTTCCTAACTCCAGCCAGGCCCAGCACAGAGTTATTACAAGATTTCTCTTGAAGTTCCAAGTACAAATGTAAGACTTGCTTCTTCAGATCCTGACTACAATATTACTTCCTGAAATCACTATCCTGAAAAATAGAAGCGTCTCCCCAACTTTACAGGCATTTTCAGAAACTTTTTAAGATGCTGTGCATAACTTCCTTAGCTAGAAGTCAGTAACAGATTCTTGAAGTCACTTCATGTCCTGCCTACCACAGACCAGAGGACCATGAATGGCAGAGGCAGGCACTGAGAGAAAAAGCAGGCTCACAGGAGTGACCTGTGATTTGCAATGTGTGCAGTTTGGTTTGTTGGAGGAGTTGTTGCCTGGTTAGCTTAAAAACAAAACAACAACAAAAAACTATACAGCCTATCATCACAAGATACTTAAGCATTACTAAGTAGAAAGTAAAAGAGAGGAACACAAGATACTCCATAATAAAGTTTTCATTATTCATTCCTTCCAATCCTACCACTTTCGTAAAATCAGTTCAGACAAGGTTTTATTTTGGGCTTTATACTATTGTCCCCTTGCTTTCTCAGCTTATCAAGATGGAGACACTTTCCCCTCCCCTTTTTTTTTGAATCTTAGTGGTTCTCCTCTGGGCAGCAAGGTTACTCCAAATATGTATTAATCTCATTGACAGTTTAGGTACTCATTGGTGCTACACTCAAAATGCTAAAAAAAAGTTTGCCCAGGCATTTCTCAGATGGAGGATGCATAAATTTGACAATCTGATGTACTCATTCAGTCTTACTTGGTTAAGCACAGGTTACTTGGTTAACCATTTTGTTACTCAGATTCCACTACCCTGAATGCAGTTACTATCCCAAAAGGACCTGCTGAGCAGAAGATATTCTGAATTTGTATTCAGTACTGAAGCCTGTGTTCATGCTTGGTTCATCATAGGAGAAATGCAGAGACTCAACCATCTGTAACATTTAAATTCAGAGTTTTGCACGTATTTTAGAGTCCCCTTATTGTGACTGTTCTCATAAGTTAACACAAAAAATTAAACATAAAACTTGGAAGACTTTACACACCATCTGAGATCAGAATTAATTTTACTACAAATCTGAGAGAGATTCAAATTTCATATGAATCACACTATTGCTAATATTCAAGTTAAACCACGACATTTACATTCAGAATTTTGCAATCAGTTAGCATATAGTTGAGTCCCAGGATTTTTAATTACAGTGGATTTGGAAGAGAATTCTTTAATAGAAACTACCAACTATCTGTTACACAAACTAACCAACTTTAGGCAGGTTTCATTATGATGGACATTAAAGATGATGAACAAGGGGAGGCTCCTACTGTTTTATAACGTACCTTTGTATCTCTTGTTTTCTTCCACAGAACTGTGAAACCCTAAAGATGATAAACTCTAAGATGATGGAACATCGTTCTAAATCAACTTTGTCAGGACGCTTTTTCTTTGTTAAATTCCGCTTAGCTAATGACAACCCATTCTCCACAATTTCTTCCTTGAGCCATTACCATAATAAAACTTGGTGACACTTAACGCCAAGGAAACCCATCTGCTAACACATGGACAGCAAGTATCTTTGACAGCCTAATTTCCATCAAGGGCAGGAGAAGAAATGATCTTTTGCTAACACCACATCTATCACAAATGAGATCAGCCTGTGCTTTTCATTATTAAACATGGATTGCATTTGGAAAGGAAGACGTACCTGTGCATTAATACATCTCATTGTGCGTCAACATCATTTGCAGTTGTACGAGTTTGAAGGCAGAAAGAAGTGCATAAGGGAAAGGGATTTCTTCAGGGAAATCAGGAAATGAGTGAAGGATGACTCAAACTGATGAAGTCAGATTTGTAACCTTCTTCTTATGTATAAAATAGATTAGTGACTTCGTTATGTATAAATTAGAACAGACAATTCAAGTTTCATTCGTGCGCTTAAAAATCTGGCAGAGATAAAGAAAAACCTGGGGGAGATGAAGATACACCCTGTAGTCCTTAACAACAGGTTGTCATCCTAGCACTGCCTGCCTACAAACTCCAGAGGTACTATAAAGGTTACAGCTTAGACAAAAGAGACAACTCTTCAGAGATCTAATAGCATAGTCCCAGAGCTGAGTTTGTACACAGAAAGATAAGAGCTATGTAAATGCTATACAGTTTCACAGAGCAAACAAAAGCCATACTAAGAAGTGAAACAAGGTAGATCTACTGCACATTCTGCCTTACTGCCACCAGAGGAGGCTGGGTACCCCATCCTGCTTCATCCAGCACTGAGGTACAAGCAGTGCCAAAGTCCTCTACACATCCACTCTGGATCCTGTGACTCCCACAAGCACATCACACACATTAAGAAAAAAAATATAACAAAACCCCCCAAAACACCACCAAAACAAACCAACAAAAAAACCCACAAAATACCAACAAACCAAATAAACACAAAAAGATTAAACATTCCTTGTCTCCCTCCTCAACTCCATGTATAGATCCCCAAGCATATCTACAAGGAACATGTTAACTGGATAAATTTATTCATATCATCACAGAAGTTAGAAAATAAGTTATGATATAGGAAGAAAGATTTCTTTCACCTCATGCATCAATATAATCATTACCATATTTCAATTACAAAAACATCTGCATCTCATTTCTAAGAGAATAGTGACTTAAATCTTGGGTATAATGAAACAATAACAAATGAAATAAACCATGGTCATACAGAAAGAGGCTAATCCAGTGCAAATATGTGATTAACAGCTTATGTTGTTTGCAGGTTACTATATCCTCTGCTGTCTGCCTAAGTTGCTGCTGAACTTCCAGATCACCCCTTAGTAAATTTAACCTTGCATTTCCAATGCACTATGCCAGAACTCAGTACAGGGCAAATAAAAATATTGTACTGCTTCATAAATCAGTTATTCATTGACAACAGTGGCAATAAAAGCCCACTAATAGAACTGCTGTGAGGATAAATGCATTTTAAAAAGCCCAAACACCTTTAAATCCCCTTTAAAGAGACCACAGACAATACAAATTCCTATTACTCAGTTTAATTCAACTTGAGGATCATCCTTCATGCTTATTCACAAGCAAAAAGCTAAACAAAGGATAGTTGAGATCTCTGTCTTCCTATGGTCTCTCTGGACACTAAAGAACACACAGCACATTTACACAAAATCCCTGTAACTCTTACCATGGAAAAAAAATGTAAGAGAAAGGGATAACTACAGAAAATAAGATGTATTCAAGCAGCATACTGAGGGAAGAAAAGCAAAAGCAAGCTGTAACTTCTAATGAAAGTATCTTCTGTTCTCTTGGAGCCTCTGCACTTGCATTAGCTTAAACATTCTGGTCCTTTCAATCCTGACAAGAGCCTTGTTTTAGTGGCTGATACATCACAAAACACCCCCAGAATAAAACAGATGTATCAGGATGGTACATGTCATTAAAGTAAAATAGACAGATGAGAGATGGGGCAGGAACATACTTCTAGCCAATTTTGGCACTAAATTGTTCAAGTGAAATTTTCCATTCTTTAAGCCACCAGCTGTTGTGAATTCCTCCTTATAAGTCTTATCCCTTCTCTCACACAGCAGTTTCTCTAGATTAGCAAAACAGGAAAGATTGAGGAAAAATTTATTATCAAGCACACTTGTGTTCAACTTAGTGTCTGAGAAAGTTTTTTTATATAAAATTTTAAAAAACCCAAAACATTTTATCCTATTTGGAATTTCCTTTAGTCCAGTAATAACCAGAATTCTTACGACTGGTTTGAAATTATCCTTATGCCAGTACGGTATGGAACAGTGGACTTGAGCAATTTTTAAACAAATATACTCCAGGCTTGCATTTTTAAATTTATAATTACATGAAACACTGACAGTTTTTATGACTGGCATCACCGTCAGACTTGATTTATATTCCAAATTTCTCCCAGTAGTTATGGATATGCAAATCATTTTACCTTTTCAAGTATGTACACGAATCTGGAACTATGTGAACCAGGCATAGTGAATCTATGACAATCACTTTGCAGTCTTAAAACATGAATATTCAAAGTTATATCTCACAGACTCATCACAAAGTAGAGCAACATGCTCCTCACTGAAGAATTAATTATGTAATAATATGAAGCAGGAGAATATTTACCAGAGTTTATTAGAATTTGTATTTGTATTTATTTTTTTCTAAACGTATTTTTAAACTGGCAAATGCTGACTCTGATTTTTTGGGGCATGTTCTCACAGAACAGCACGTCGAATACGCCATTTAAGCTTCTAAATTTTTAGCCTTACAGTTTAAATTATTGGCCTTCAAAAGCCTCCGTGTGGATTTATAAGTGCTGTCTGAAGAATTCACTTGAGCAGCTTTAAAATACTCAGGAGGAGACAGCACAACATCTGTCCCTGACAAGCCGCTGAAAACCAGGCAGCAAGCCAAGCACTCCCCAAAGTTCCAGCCCAGCAAAACAAGGCAGTCTTGAACAGCTGTAAAGCAAGAACTGCTTTTAACATCAAATCAAAGAAATCAAAGCTTCTGATAAGCATAAAGCAGTTGCTCCTTGAAGTTTACCAAAGAGATGAGAGGCACAACTTAACTGTCCCATACCAAAGTATTACAGCTTACTATTTTTTCCCTGAAGAAGTTGTAACTGTGTCTTTTAACATTACCTCAGATTGGAAATATGGGGAGGGCTCCATTGCTTTGTAGAACTGAATTGATTCTCCTCTGAGGACTTTGCTACACATATTCACAGGAGAAAACAGAGAGAGCAAAAAGGTAGAAGAAAAAAATGGACAACACAAATTAGACTTTAGGTGCTGTTGTTCATTCGGTTCATATCTGAGCCTTCCCAGGGATTTCACCTGTCTTTTCAAGGTTTGTTTTGCTCTTAAGGAAACAAGAATAAAAATCATATTATAACAATCAAAACTACATGAGAGAGTGAAAAAGGATTATAAGCTCAAATGGAGATAAGCAGAGGTCCAAGGAGGGCAAAGTGGAATTCTGCAAGGATATTCTAAAAGATCTTTTAAATCCTGGAGAAAGCAGAAAGATAAAAATGAATAAACAAGAAAACCAGTCTGTTTTTATTACTTAAAAGAATGCCAGAGTGTTTCAAGAAGAGAATAAAAGTATCAACTCTTTCAAGATCAAGAAGAAAACTCAAAAAGATTTTTCTGGCAATAAGTACAACTAACATGGGTTTGAACACATTGCAAATAAAATCTCAAAACACGAATTCCTGAGCTACAAAATAAATCTTGAGCAAAATTTTGCCTAAACATGGGCAGTCGCATGTTTTGAGAACTTCAAAACAGTGTTCATCTATCACACTTTTTCTTCTCTGTAATAGATTTAACTAAATTTTTCCTTTTTTTCTGCCTTCTTCCAAAAGGCTGCCAAATCATGCAAGACTGACGTAAAGAAAAAATTTTAAATCACACAACCTTCAACTGCCTTCTGTTTTTACATGTGATGTCATATGTTAGGCTGCATGACAGTCGAGGGATGACACCTGGGAAAGACCCAGAGTCACTGGGCCCCCTGGGAGCTGCCACAGTACAACTGACCCTGCCCTGTCCTTCCTGTCAGCAGCACTGGCTGGCATCACACAAGGTCTGGGAGAGGCAGAGATACCACAACCCAGCCAAACAGGAGTGCAGTGCAGTGTGAACCTGATATTCAAAATGTGTAACACAGGGAACTTGGAAAATCTACAAACCCGTCCCTGTGGAAGCAGCTCAGTGCCGTGAGATCTGGGAAGAGCTGGTGAAGGAAGTGAAGGAGACCCCTGCAAGGCTGGGCTGTTGCCAAGTGCAGCAGAACAGGTCTGGCAACATTAATTACAAGAACCATGCAGTAAAGTACTTTTCAGATACACATCCTGACTTCCTATTTACTTCCTGGTGCTTTCAATGCACTGACAGAGCCGTGTCCCATTGCTGCAGGAGGCTGCTACTGCTCTTGCACCATGCTGCAGTCATAGGGTGATGTGAGGTGTTCAAACCAGAGCTTCCAAAACACAAATGCCTACTGACAGGCAACATGCTCAGAAGGAACCTGCATGCAGTAATTACCTTTCCTGTCACTCTAAAACAAGTCAAGCATCATCTTTCAAAAACTGCAGAAGTCCATCAACTTTTTTGTTCTTGGTACCTTTTATTGTTTTAGGATTATGTGATATTTAAGAGGCCGCTCCCTTGTTGTTCTGAATATCCTTCTTTGGTTTTACTTTGGCATCAAAGGGACAGTTTGTAATTGAAAACTTCACACTCTTGTCTTGGTATCTGAGTAAAGGAAAACTAGCTAAATTTTACTTATACCATTTAAAATAGAAAAGGAAAGGCTTATCCCGTCTTACTGACAGCTTGAAGAAAAGCAGAATTGATAGATTATCAGAGGGACACAGGAGTGATTTCACACTAAATATAAGAAGCATCTAATTTAACTTGTGGCTGCCATGTATTGAAGTCCTGGAGAATACTCTTCTCAATATCATTGACCTTCAACTCAATTTTTTTCTGTTAGAGTGCCATGGGAAACAATACAGCCTTCAAGTGGCACAGTAAAAATAAAAATAGCATCCATAGCTTTCCCTCTAATATAGCAGATATTGACAAACTAATTTTTTCCCCTATTCTTCACAGGTTTGCACTGAATCTATTTTTCATCTTCAGCTGACCTAAGAACCAGGCCTGTACTGATGCTGAGAAACAGCTGAAGTCACGACAGGCCGTGTTCAATCCTGCTCTGAGGAAACACAAGTTATAATTGTCTTAAACACCAAATGAAAAGAAACCAGAATTCACATTACAAGCTTCTTTGGCAAAGTAAGATTTAAATGGCACATTTTCCCCTAATTCGTGATACTTCAACTGCATCTACAATGTACAAGTTTTGATTTTCTTTCATATCTAACTAAAATTAAAATAAATATGTTTTTATAAGTTGCTTTAGAGGATTACAAATGGATTATTCAAACATCATCCCAAAGCAACATAATTGAAATATTAAACTCCACAAAACCAGTAACTATCACAAATAGTAACTCATCCAAGATTAGCAAAGGGAACTCACTTCCTCCAACCCACCCTGCTGCTGGTTTTAGAAATTCTGTATTAGGTTTACAGGGACCAGTGGCAGCAGTGGCTGAGTGAGGAAACAGAAATCACCCCAAAAAAAAATCTTTGGAAGACATTTCTCAGTTCAAAAAATACAGGTGTGCTGCACAGAATAACTAGGGAAAGGATACTCAGAGTCAATGCTCTGCAGTGTACACATAGAGCTCACCCTCAGCTGCTCTGCTTTGCTACCTTTGGGTTTAGATTTCATGAGTAAAATCCTGATGGGAACTTACGACTTGTGTATTTATCCATCACAAGACCTAAACTCTACATATGAAACGTGATGATTAACTATCACATCTACCATCATCTTTGGTAAAAGTCAGCATATTGGCAATACTGAAAGCACTCTGTTTTGTTCCTCTGGAGTAGTATTAAACAAAACTACTGGGACAAAGTGTGTGGCTTCTATGAACTACCATAATGGTGGGATCTTAACACCAGTATTACCAGCACGATAGAAGATGCTTACAGAATTTTACTGTTTCAAAGAAAAAGAAAAAACAAACAAACCAACCCCCACCACGAACACAAAACTTCATAAATATTTGTAGCTAAACTGAGGCAGATGAGAAGGGCTAAACTGAAGTTCCTACTCAGACACCTGGATTTCACATGGGTTTTGTGTTTGTTTACAGCAAAGGAAATATGGAGAACAAGCAAGGCCTCCTCTTGTACTCAAAATATCTGCCAGCAACTGCAGCATTCCCTCTGCCCTGAACATCACTCTGGCAATGTTTTATAACTGGTTATAAAAACACCGAATAAATCCCTTTCCAGGCCAACAGTACTTGAGCTCATCTCTGACCTCTCCAGGATGTCCTTTTCTCTCCCAACCTACCATCCACCTCAGGGCTGTTGTACATTGATCTGAACTTTCTGAGCGTTTGGAGAGTGAAAGAGCTTTAGGATTTTCACATATAAATTGGGGAGCAAGCTATGCCTAGCATGCTAATTAATCCCAGAAGCAGGTTAGCTATAGCCAAGGTTTTTATGATTACATTGCAGTAGGAAAAAATAAAAAAATAAACCAACAAGGAGTTTTTGTCAGGGAGCAGCAGGGAGGAAAGCAAAGAACACAAGCTGGGTATTACTGTCTGACTGCAGAGAGCTGACCTTTCAGTATTAAACAAAACCTCCTACAAATGCTGGAGTTAGGTGGGGTAAGCGGCTCAGGCAGGAAAACAAAGAAAATTGAGGAAATAACTTATGTGTCTGTTATGAGAGAGAAGAGAGAGGCAGTGAAAAACAGTGCCAAGTATACATGCTCACAGTAACCAATCCAGGTATTATTTTGAGTGACCACATGAATCTAAATGGAAAGTAACATTTGGAGCAGTCAATGAAAGTACTGAATTAAGAGAAAAATATGACAGCAGTCTGCTCAAAGTGTTTTATAAGAAGGCTGTTCCAAAGGCTGTGGATCCACACTGATCCAAAGTCAAAAGCATTTGCAAGAAAAAGACACAGATCAGAGGCAAAGGCTACTCAGTCTGAAATGGCACAGCAGAGAGAACTGAGGATAAAAACAAGGATGGATGGTGGGACTACCCAAAGAATGACCAAAAAACATGGTAAGCAAGAGCTAATGCAGAGAAACACTGGGAGGTACTGGACACATGTTGAGCTTCAACTGAAATGCTTAACAAAATTTTTTCAGTGTAGTGAGTTTGTTCACTCACCCTCTTCCCAGGACACAGGTGTGTCAGCACCACGTTCTCCTGCACAACCCGCCCTCTCCAGCATTTCACCTACAATCAACTATCAAGCAACTTAACTGCATCTTTGCAGTGACTGTTAAATAAACAGAAGAGTAAAAACAAAAAAAGTTGTAAGACAACAGGGTTGGGGTTTTTTTAATACAGTGAAATTTCTCCTTATAGCTGGGTGTAGCGTGCCAAATTTATTTTTAAAATGCCTTCAAGGCTAAACTTCAGAAAATAGAGCTTTGCAGATAAGAATACCACTAGTTCCTTTAAAGGTGAATACAGGAAGCTATGTACTATCAGGAGCCACATACAGAAAAACACAGAAGACACAAAATTATTTTATCATTAGAAAAATTGGACTGTTCAAAACAACTAACACTACGTTACACTATAAAGTACCCACCACATTATCTTCTAGCATTAAGGGAATTTCAGGAATACTTCCATTATAATACTGATGTTTTTCTATTTATCACAGCTCTCCAGAGCAAGCTTGCAAATCAATATTTTTCAGACACGATAAGCAATATTGCTCCCTCCCGAAAAAGATTTAAATAGAAGGAGTTCAGTTATGTTAAAGCAAGTGAGAAAAAAAAATAACCTTTTCTCACAAAGAACAATCTTGAAATGTAAAATAATACAAGTCGTTCTAGTCAGTTGTAATTCTGAACTGTGAGAGATGAAGTCTGGCATGTTAATATCCACCTCTGGGAAAGCCAAGAGACAAGCAAATTACTCCACAAACATCTCCAGCTTATTGCTGGCTGTGATGATTTTATGACAACTTACTGGAACTGTGTGCTTTCAAAGAGCACAGAACAGAAGCTACTGTGAAGCTGTATTGCACAGCAATATTTACAGTATTTTGCAACTTTCACAGTCACATTGCACCTGCAAGGGAAAACCTGCCTGGCACTTGGACTTTACCAAAACCACATCTCAAGGTTCACTTTCAGAGTGTTATTTGTGTTAAACATTCCATTTTCCTTACAGATGTTTCTATGAAATTTAAACCCTTTAAACAATAACTAGCACAAGTTATTTTGCCACAATGCAAAATTCAACATATTTTAGCATGAGAATGAGCTCCCGAATAATAATTTAGAGAACTACCTATAACTGATAAAGGAATGAAGAGAAGTGGAAGCCTCAACACATCAAGCAAAGCTTTTCAGAAGAGGTGACTTAAGAAATCTCTATTTTTGGATAGTTAGCTTTTATTATCTTTAAAAGGGCTTTATTTCATAGCACGATGAACACATCTAGAGAATATGATCTTTAAGAGAAAGGCAGTCATGTAATACATTAATATACCTGGATTTCCACAATCCTTTGTCATCCCCTTGCCTATTCACTGGACCAAAAGTTTCATTTCCAGACCCCGTCACAGCTGTTTATAAACAAAAGCAAATATAAAAGCAACCATTCAGAAAGCTTCTCACTTCCTAAAAAAAATTACTATTGCCAGTTTTCAGAAAGACAAGGGGGGAAAAAACCCACTTGCAAGCCATTCTGTATATTATATTGTCTCAGAAGGACTCAAAATAGTATTGTTTTGGAGACTTGCAATGGAACCATAATTCTATTTTGTCTTTATTCCTATGGCCATAGTACTATCAGGGACTTCAAAAATTACTGAGTCTGCCAACTTTTACCAGCCTGCTTCCTAAAACGGGGGTCAATTTTTTTGTACTTACCTCTTTTCCAATATTCAAAACACTGCATTCCATTAAAAAGGTAACCAAGATCACATGGTACAACATTATTGCAGAGAGATTGCTATAATTAATTTCAATGTGTATGTTCCACAAAAAGCCTAATGTTCTTCACAGAATTCACCATGAGATTCGAACAAGAAATTCCAAGGCAAGGAGATTTTCTTATCAAAGAGCTTTTTCTTATCAAGCAACATACAAGATTTTAGCTAGAAAAAGTCTGCTCATCAGTCAACCCACAGAGGAGGTGAGATTGCCAGTCAACACAGAAGAGCAACTACAGAGTAAGACTGGCTTAAGAGATGCAGGTTACAATCTCAGCTCAGCTTTTATCAAGTCCTGTACCCTCCATTTCAGTTTTCCACTGGAGATTAGGTTCGCCTTCACCTGTAGATATGAAAGCCTTTCAGAGCAGACATACTGCATAGGTTTTAATCAATAGGATACAATTTAAAACTTAATTCCTCTGAAGTACATTAGGAAAGCACAAGAAAGGGGATTCAGTTCTTCAAGTCTAATTGCATGCATTTGTACTCCAAATTCAAGTCTCAAAACACAAAATAGAATTTTATAAAGAGATTGCAAACTTCTCTCTTACCTAATGAGCAGAGCCTACTAAATCAGATCACTAAGGAAAGAGAAGAATAAAGAACTACTTCATTCTTCCCTGAAGCTTGCACACAAAAAAATAAAGACAGCAGGCAAACATCAATCCTGAAAAACACCATTCGACTTCAGGTATTTTGTATACCTCCTTATTTCTACTGCAGACTTATCTTCTAAAATGAGGGGGTTTGTATATTCATTTCTTCTGAAAAAAAGAAATTTTCCTCTTAAAAAAATAATATTATAAGCATTTTATATCAATAATAACTTTTTAATCTTCTGAATCCTTACACAGCACAAGGCTTCAAGTGCTGACATGGGAGCCAAAACCAGAACAAGATGGAGGGTTTAACTGGCACTGAACCACACCTGACTTTCACAAGACCAGTAGTGCAAAGAAAAGCATGAGATAATACCTTGCATGATATTCTCTCAAGCATCAGAGTTTAAATGCTCATAAAAGTAAAGGTAGGAAGAAAAAAAAAACCTCAAACCACAGGAAATACTCAAAGTATGTGACTTCTCATCAATCAGATCAAACAGATGTAAATACTTTTACACCTACAATGCAATCTGTGTTTTAGAACTTGTTCCTGTGAGTCCTTATTAACCATTATATGAACTGTGGATAAATGAAAGACAGGAAAAGTACAGGTATAGACATTATACCACAAAGCATAAATTCCCTTTCAGGCCGTTAAATTCCTGCCCTACTCTCCTGTATCTCCTTAAAACTGGACAAGAGTTTCTTTACAAACTTCTTGAACACATCCAAGAGACAACTTCAGGATTCTAAAAGCTTTTTTCACTCTCTTGTGTTGTACTTTTTTTTACAGCATGAAAGTAGTAGACAAGTTTACAACCTTTTCCAGGGTTGGGCTTTTTTTTTGTTTGAGGTTGGATGCTTTGGCTTTATTTGGTCACACCTATGTTGTTTATTATTATTAAAAACAAAGTATACACAAAGCTAAAGGGAGAATAAAACAAAAGAGCTTTTCTGTTGATCATGTACCAATGATATTCAAATCTCCTGTATACTAGGGGCTATGTCAGGGTTTATTTACATTTATTTTCTCTGTCTTACAGAGCATGTTATTCCCAAAAGAGCTCCAGCTGATCAAGTTTTATGCTATCCATGCTATACAGAAAGCTAAGGAAAATGTGGTCACTACGACAGTCATGATAACTCCAGTACAGAATCTGGCATAACAAGTAATCTCACAGACCATCATTTTGTACTTAAACCATTCCAAAATTATAATAATCATGAAAGTATGAATTGCTTATAATAGTCAAAGCTGGAATAAGTACATGAAATCCCAATTTGTCCTGCTGCAAAGCTGCTTATTCAAGTTACTTGTAATGTGCATCATTCAAACTTCCAACTTGATGTTTCTTCAAACATCACATTCACTGTTTCTAAATGTAGTCTACTTGTCTGAAATTTTTAACCAAGATACAAAAATCAATGTTATATAAAGCACTCTTTCCTGATACTGATGATGCACAATATGAGTCACCACTTCAAAGCCTCCAACACACCACCACAAGCCACATTCTTTTAAGTCACGAATAAACCCTAAAGTGGTTTCTCCTGTCTTGCTTCTAATGAAGCACCCTTGGTTCCCAACAGCAAGTTGAAACTTTGACAGTCATGAGAGCATAAGCTCCAAAAGCAGAAACGAAAGCTTCTAAACAATACATGCATCTCCTGTAGCTCAAAATGCAAATACTTGCCAGACCTGTTATTTTTTAAGCTTTTTAAAAAAAAAGGCTAGAAAAAACAGTCACCAGTTAAATGTTAATTTTGTATCTTTATTAATTTCTTTTCCAGGCCTTTTAAATTGAATCTGTGGTCTGGTTCCATGACCTGTAACAAAAAGGCAGGAGGGAGGGGGAAGAGAGGGTTTGAGAGTTCAGTGTACACTCTTTGCCAGTGGCAAAAGTCAGGCCATCAGAGGTGAGGATTCACTCAACAGAAGACAGTTAAGCTAAGTAACTTTACTGTCACTAGAACTGCATGACCCTTTGTGATGTGCAGCAGCCTGTTGGTATTACTTGGCCCTGAAAAACAAAACAAAAAAAACATCAGAAGAGAGGAAATCCTTTCATTCGGAAAAAAAAAAAAAAATTCAAGGTTATTCTTGCTGAGGAAACAATCATTCCTTCTTGGCTCATGGCAGCTTCATCCATGTGAAATGCTTTCTCATCCAGTTACAAGAACTTACACACTCTGCCCACATGAGACATACACACACACACTAAGAAGCCACTGCTGCAACAGTCCAATTAAGTTTGGAAAAATCTCCGAAGCAGATATTCCACCTCAAGCATATGTCACAACTTCTAAGCACTACTTTATTGCAAAACTCTAACAATACAGTCAATATATGGGTACAAATAAATGTGTACACCTGTGTTGATGCACATAAAAATCTATACACAAATACAACCCAGGAAGTCACGGGAGAAAAGCAACAATTTGGATAGTTATTTCCAAACAACAAGAAAGTCAAAGGATGCCCAGACCAATTGAAACAGCCCTGCCACTGAAAAGCACAAAATGCCATGGATCATCCTGAACCCTCAGAACTGGTTGATGCAGCATGAGTGATAGTGCTCCACTAGAAGTAGCAAATCTCAACAGAAAACAATGGCATTTTCTTTCCTAGGGAACTATTTCTGTTGTCTTTTGCCATGAGAGGGACCAGTTTGTACACAAAGTGCATCTCTGCATGGGATGATTCAGAACAGAGAAGCAGAACTAGTGAGGTGCTTACAACTGTCTGAATTTATTCTCCACCAGGAATCATTTCAGAAGTACATAGTAGCAGTACAAACACCTAAAGAGATCTACTACATCTTCATCTTTTTCCTTCTTTAAGAGGAATACATCCAGTTGACAAAAGGTCACCATTTCTGTTATGATTTCCAAGATCACAATCTAGAAAGGTCCTACCTTTTATCACTGAAACAAAAGCTAAAAATGTCATCTGTGTATCTGGGATCATCTCTGATAAATACTGATGGTGCTCTACACTGCAGAAGCAGCTTTATTCCTGTTCCTGCTTAATCTATTTTGAAAATTAAGCTATTCTATTTCTCAGCTGTTTTCACATGATTTCTGGTAAGGCCATCACAAATGCCATGTGAAATTCTAGGCTATGAAAAAAATTGGTTTTTTTCCAAGAACCTACCATTTTGTGATGAAATACAGTGTTGTTAACTAGTGTGGATTATTTAATTTGTAATTTACCAATGTATAATCGACAGGTGGCTTTTTGGTCAAATATTATTTTATTTCACATTCAAGCTTCTTTTGCAATGTAGCCAAAACCAGTGAAAACCCATCAAGAGTTAGTACATATCAAAGCTGAGCTCTGATATCTTGTGAATAAAGCATACACCATCAGTGAGGCAAAAGTAACCCCACCAAAAATAACAAGTTATGAATATATATGAAATTGCTGTGAATGGTAGTAAATATAAGTACTCAAATACTTATCTTCACTAGGTTGAGTGCAGCAAATTCTACAAGGAGATCCTCACATTTCTAGCAGTAAAATTTGAGGGGGGGGTGGGGTTTTTTTGATTTTTTTTTGTTTGTTTTAACTTATGCAGACATTATCATCTTGCATTATAACCAGAACACAGGCAGAAAGTTAGCCAAGATGCCTATCATGCCTCTCTGCATTCTAATGTGAATTTATAATTTCAAATTTAGTAACAGTTTAAGGAACAACCTTGCTCACTTTTTTCTTTCTTGGTTTCTTCCTCAACCCTTCCCCCCTTTTTTGCTCTGCAACTTCAGATCCAGCACAGCTCAACTGCAACATCACCAGAGAGATGGGAGGTGCAGGGAAGACAAAAATACAATAAGGTTAAATAGATGTGATGAACTTAAGACCCTGATACCGTCTTAGGAACAGGAATTCTAAATATGTCTGAAGATAAAAACCCTAGAGTTTGTAACTCTTCAACACTTATCCCCATAGAAACACCTACTCACCCCCTATTCTGAACAACCACGTGAGCATTAGCCAACATAACATCCCAAACTAGAACTTGCTGACACAGGAGTTCAGCTTCCTCCCACTAGGCAGCAGAGTTAAACCACTGAGCAACTGGCTGGGATGATGTGACCCAGCTCCAGACTCCACTCAGCAAGATGGGCACTACCTATTTCAGTGCAGAAACGTCACTTCTCATTGTCTAAAACAACCAGTGTCATCCCAAACACTGAACTCAAGGGCCTTAGTACTCAAGAAGAGACCTGAGAGATTCCTACGTGACAGACCTGTAATAACAGCCACCAAAGAACCAGAGACAAGATTTGGAGGGGCAGACCTCACTCGGTAGTCCATCGGTATGTAGAATTTGGTAGTTCTACACGCAGCTTTTTCAGTTTGTTCTGATTTAAATAAACTAGATGTAGCTAGCATATTATGGATTCAGAATTCCATATTACAGAATTTACTTTACTACACTTTTTAGAAAGTTACACCATATCAGAAGACCTACTGCAGAACTACATGGTACTAATTTAATTTATAATGTCTTAAGTAAATTCTTTAAATTCTTAGGTAAACCCTCCATGGCCTGCAGGAACAGCTGCCTCATCATGGTCTTTACCACAGATTGCAGGGGCATCTCTGCTCTGGCACCTGAAGCACCTCCTCCCCTCCTTCCTCACTGACCTTGGTGTCTGTAGAGGTGTTTCTCTCATATATTCTCATTTCAGCTACTGCTGCTGTTGTGCAGCAACTTTTCCCCTTTCTTAAACACATTATCCCAGAGGCATTACTACCATCTCTGATGGGCTCAGCCTTGACCATCAGTGGGAGCACCTTGGAGCTGCCTGGTGTCCTCTTTGTTGGACACCAGGGAAGCTTCTGGCAGCTTCTCACAGAAGCCACCCCTGTAGGCCCCTCCACTACTAAAACCTTCCCATTCAAAGCCAAAACAAGCCTTTAAGCTTACTGTTGAACAAAGCAAAAGATTCTCTTCACAACATGAAAACAGCAGGTAGGAGTTACTGCAAATGAACGATTGTGTCCTCCTGCAAGGCTTGGGAACTGTGGTTCAGTCGCATCATGTGCTGGTTGCAGTGTGTCACTGCTGACTGCAGAAAGGCAGCACTAGTGCTGCCCATGAAGGGCAGAGAATTCCAAAGAGAACTAAGTCAAAAAGTATCAAGAAAAATAAAAAATGTGCCCACGTATCTCAACAAAACTAATTTTTACGTTTTCTCTACAGAAACCTGTTCTATGAAAAATTCTCCTATCAGTTTTACTCAAGAGGTAGGATTCCCCCCTATTCACTAGTGCATATTTTGGAAAGGTAGATCATACTTCTGAGATTACGTTGCTCAGAGATTTTTTGAAGGTAAGTCCAAACAACTCATCTAGATTGAGGTTTTAGCAAACTGTCTTCCCCTAAGTGCTTGATCATCACCCCCATACAGTAGTTAGTGATTTTGTGTGACTCGCCTACAACCAGCAAAATCTGTTTTGAAACCCAACTCCAATGTTCCAGAATGTCTGGTTTCTAGTCCCATGTACAAATACAGTGGTTTTAAACCCTGTCACAACACTAGCTTTGGAGCTCTTTGCTAAAGAAAACCAACTAGCATAAAAGACTTGATGTTGAAGACACACTCTACCTTTAAAAAGAAGCTACAAATCCTTTCAAGATCAGAATAATGCATTAAGGGATTATGTGGCAACTCTAAGAGTCTCATTTTATACAGAAAAGCTGTAGCATTTCCAGCTAGTTTTCAGGTGGATTGCCCAGCTGTAGGTACCAAAAACAAATGCAGACCTTTCAGTAAGCAGCCTAGAACGCTGCACATTTCAACAGCAGATGTTCTAAACAACACAAGAGAGTGTTTTTTCCAGCACAAAGTGTTGTCATTCAGTGGACAGAACCAAGTATTAGCAGTTTTGCATACTACGTGTACTTCACCTGATGCACCTCATTGTGACCAAATCAATTCCACAAGACTGATCATCTATCATCACATTTGCTGCAAGTTTTACACTGTTTGTGTGCTTGAAAATTTCTGTGGTCCTTGAAACATTAGAAAATAAGGTGCAATTTTTAGTCCTCTGAGATCTTGCATATCTACCTGTAGCAGCTGCAAGTTTTTGGGTTTGGAGGCCCAGTCAGGCCTATAATGAAGCTTTGTAGATCTTGGTTTGAAGACTCAGGAGATATCAACAAACTTCAAATTTGTTTCTCCAAAGGAAAACAACGAGGGAGAAAACAGATTGCAACTGAAGGATTTAGGGCAGTGGAGTGCTGATGTTTTAGTTTCTTTTATTTGATAACAGAAGTCATCATACAGGATGAGAAAGTAACACAAACACATTCCCCATGGACTGACCTTATCAACAGGTGGCCTTTAGCACTGCCCACGTATCAGGACTTTGATCCTAACCAGTTACAAAAATATGTGCTGCTTATGGAAACAGATAGAAAAGAAAAACCCTAGGAAAGAAGGACACAATTTATGAGTACTCTTTATCTCCATCTGCTGCTCAGCTAAGCATTTAAGAAAAAGAAGAATTTCAGCAGACATTAGTAGTAATGAGTTTCCTGGGAAGTTTAGGCTGTTAGAAACCTCAAATTACCCAACTCTACTGTATAGTGTTTAAGCAATGCATTACACAGGTTGCTAGGTTATGCTGTTTATGTAATTCTCACCCACGACAATCTCTATACCTGGAAATCAATAATATTAAAACTTGCAAGAAATACAACAAACCCAGTCAAGTCTCAAAGCAACAGAAGAAACCTGTATCAAATTCCCTGCAGTCTTTGCTACCTCTACCAATTCCAGGCAAAAACAACTTCAAGCAAAGATTTGCTTGCTTGTGAACCTGGAAACATTTGAATGCAATTGCTGGAAATACTTCAAATAAAAGAAAAACAATAAAAAAAAACAAACCCAAACACATCTGATTGATATTCAGTGGGGTTATTGTTTTAAAACTGTGTTGATTTACAATGTCTAATAACTTGTGCTGTTAAAATACTAATGAGACATTCAAGTTCCTACCTGCTGCATTATACTTGTATTAAAACACATCTCTAAAGCCTGCTAAAATCTGCACTTAAAATGCGAAATTGTAAGCCTGGAAAAAGTGGTTTAAGACTACATTTTCAGCTATGTTTCCAAAAGTTACCCAGTTCCCTTGCATCCAAGTCCATGTTTGAAGGTGTATAATTACTTTAAATAATTCTAATAAGCAAAAATCCATGTTAAAACTGACATGTTGCAACTAGAAAGCATTTTTACAATTTATATATTAACAAGCAGAACATGCGAATTATGTAAGCAAACTGTTTTTAGACATTCAAATTGTTTCGTTTTACCAGTTAGGAAAGTTTCTTTGTAGAGAAATTTATTCAGACAATTGGTGATGGGCAACAGTGCTTTTCAGCTCGAACTGCATACTACAGATAGTAAGAAAACAATGACAATATTTTATTAAAAGTCTTGTTACTTGCTGAACTTGTTCAGATGTATTTCATGTTCAGTTGTCAACACACAGTCATCGCCACTTGAGATATGCATCCAGTTTTTGTACTAAGTGATTTTATATATTAATTATCTAATTAATAATTAGCTAAGGTGATTTAGATGGGCAGTTATTAGAAAACGCCTTTGAAAATAACTGAAGCTGTTTCTGCACATCACAGCAACTCTACCTGATGCCATGAAATTGCAAAGTTCTTCAACTGGCTGCACCAAATATTCCTGTGATCTGTGTCAGGGGTGCCACATAATGGACAGAAAAGCTACCAAAATCTCAGTCACAGGGCAGGTAGATCACACAATTTACTTTTTTTTTTTTAAGAAATACAACATTAATTAGGTTTGTCTATACCCACATATAAGAAAAGTTAATGCTGTAACCACATTTTCAGATAATTTTTTCTGCTACTGATCTTCTCCTAGTCACATTGGAGAAAAAAAGTACAAGATATCTATGTTGCAAAGTCTTAGCCCAGGTAATACATTCCAAAAGCTGGATATGAAATTTTACCTTCAAGTGAAGTGAATAACAAGAGTTCCCTTTGACTTGGAAGAAGACCAGGACATTGCTCTGATTAAATACATATTTCTTTCTCAATTGTTTAGCACAACTGAATGTTAATCTAATGCTAAATTAGGGCAAATCTAGTCTTGCTAAAAGAAAGGAACGTGCCATGATTCTGAAGAAACTGAATTCATTAAGAAGGGCTGATCTGATCCATTTTAAAGCAGTTCAGGAGAAAACTAAACTTATGAACAAGGTAGATAAAAGATATTCTTAAACATAAACAGAACTACATTTACCCTAAATTCAATTAAGGGAAAAGAAGAAGTGAAGCAGCACCCACAGGTATTCAAATTTAGGAGTAGTACCAATGATCAGATTAATTCATACCTAAGAGGCAGACATCTGCATCTTTCATATGACAAACCAAGGGCTCTGCCATACCATACTGTTCCTTCAAGCTGTACCTCAAGTTTAATGTTCCATTTTTACAAGACTTTTCGCTTGAGTTCACCAACTCTTTAGAAAAAGCTGCTAGAAATATCAGTTAAAACTCAGACATTGGTGATGTACAGAAGAGCAAGACAACAGGGATACAACAGGGGTTAATCCAGGCACTTTGCATAATCTGAATTATTCCCCAGGGTGGTTATTTTACTCTCAAGGTTAACACATGAAATACAGGAAAACAAAGTACTGTAAAATAGTGAAATCAATACAATTCCAGGTCCCTTTGGTTTTAGGAAAAGGCCTAAATTGTGCAAGTCTTGAGTTAGCCATATCTAAAAATGCCTTTTATGTGACATTCATCTACTCAGACAATGATCAAAAAAGTCAGTGCAGTAGATTGGCAGACCCTTGGTGTCTTTCAGCCAAACCAACACAGGCAATAGCAATTGAGATCTTGAGGGCTGGAAACCCCAGGAGATGCCCAAGAAAATCCTACTAACTACAAGAAAATCCACAGCAACTCAACATTCACGCTATAATGAAAGCCATACTACAGCAACCCCTCTCCTCTGCTGAGAGATGACAACCAAGAGCATGAGAAACGAGGCCTGACAACCTTAACTATCTATGTTTCTCAAAAAAGCTATTTTGGCTAGTGCTGGTATTAAGAAGAATCTGTCACAAACATTTTTAATTTCATTTCATTTAAGGTGATGAAGGGACTGGAGCATCTCTCCCATGAGAAAAGGCTGAAGGAGCTGGGACTGTTCAGAACAAAGAGGTTTCATCAGTGTCTATAAATATGTGAAGAGAGGAGTCACAGAGGACAGAGCCAGGCTTTTTCCAGAGGCTCCCAGTGTCAGGATCAGAGGCAATGGGCACAAACTGAAACACAGGAGGCTCCCTCTGAACATCAGGAGACACAATTTTATTGTGAGGGTGACTGAGCACTGCCGCAGGTTACCCAGAGAGGTGGTGGAGTCTCCATCCTTGGAGACACTGAAAAACTATCTGGACACAGTCCCAGTCAACTGGCTCTAGATGGTCCTGTTTGAGCACTCGGGTTGGACAAGAAGGCTACCAGAGATCTCTTTTCCCACCTCAGTCATTCTCTGATTCTGTAGTTCAGATGTGAAAAAATGGATAAAGACAGAAAACAAAGATAAAGATCCTTTCTCAAACTTTCTCTGCAGACATGGCAAAATTAAAAACCAATCATACTTACTGACAGAATAAAATCTGGCATTTGATTTTGCAATTAAGTATTATTAAAATATTAAAAAATAGTAATTTCATATTTTAAAATACAACATTAAAATACAACATTCTAATCCTGGAAAGTTATTTTCTTTCAACCATCCAACTAAACCAAGAAGGTACCTTAAAATAGATGCAATATCTTCCAGTCCCTAAACAAAAAAAATCAGCCATACAAACTGGGAATTTTCTGAAACAGTAACTGGATTTGACCTTGAGACAGTTGCTACCATTAGCAGCATTCTGGCACCAACAAGGATTCCATTTACAAAAGCTGTATGAAAGCAGTCAAACCAAGTTGTGGAGAATCTCACGGAAAAGCTCTTCTACTGAGTCTTCTTTTTATTCTTGGAAGCAATTATACCTTTAAAACAAAGATTCAGGGTACCTGATGCTGTTCTCATGATAGAAAAGGACTAAATCAAAAGAGAAAAACTAACTAAAATAAAGTGATCGGTATTGTGAACATCCTCCAGTGTCTTTCAGGCGTATTTGTGGTTGGTTTGTTTGTTTGTTTGTTTTCTTTACAGAAGAACATGACTTTAGAAAAGGTCAGACACTGAAGGAATCCTACAGAATATACAACTGATCGCTATGATTCATTTCCATTCTTTGATGTCTCTCAAATTTTAAATGATTATTTTACATGCAAAACCCAGAAGTACCTTTTAGTGAGAAAACAATACTAATTCAAATGCTGAAAGCAGCCTCTCCAGCTCCCTTCAGGAATTCCAAGAGGAGTGTTCTCAGAAGCTAGACTTCCAGGAATGTGACTTGCCTTCCTTAGGAGACAGCAGAAAGAATAAGAGAGAAGAGCTCTTCTAGGTGGCAAGTCACACTAAAAACTAGCTACAGATGCTACAGACTGTCTCCCGCAGAAGTGTCTTTCACTTCCTTGATGTGGGAAGCAGACAAGCTTCACTAAGCTAAAGTTAGCCTTTGAATAGCTTGGCAATGCCTCTTCCCTTAGAAAAAGGAGGCAATATTCCTCCCTCTCTGCAACTCTTGTAAAGCCTACATAACTACAAATACTCTCAGACTGTTTGCTAATGGAAAACACAGAAAAACACAATATAGTTTTGTTTTAAAGCTTTATGGTTTTAGGAAATAAGGCTGTTCAAGGTGTGCTCTACAACAGCAGCACACAGACATGGAACAGGAGACTGGCAGAGGCAGCAGCAGCTCTGCCCCAGGCTCTCCTCACATACCAATATCTCTAAAGGAATAATCTGCAAAAAGGCTCAGTTCTTGACTTAGTACCTTCTTAAAACCTCTATTACAACAATACATAAGAATAAACAGCTCCAGTCTGGACTTCAGCTACTTTCATTACAGAAAGGAAGCCAGAACCTTGTCTTCAGAGAAAACTTTCTTTAGAGACTTTTCTAAAAACAGTCTGCCAAAGCAGACCAAAACATAAATCACCAAATGCAGTTATATTCAAAATACCCCAAGTCAAAGCTTCTGTTTAAAAAAAGGTATTTTCCCAGATCAATTTTCCCCACCAAAACCTATGATTCCTTATGCTCATCATAAAAAAAAACACTGACACCATGCACCCACACATAAACCTGGCAAGAAGACTTAGAATGAAACAGAATCAACACTTTCACAAGGTTGGTCCTTGTGAATAATAACCAATAACCAAGTATCAGTCACTGAACATGAAAAGTTAACTGTCAAAACCTGTCCTTCCTCAATAAAGGATCTGCAGAAAACAACTGGCCTTTTTATTTTCTGACATTTTTAAAATATAAAACATATTAATTTCACTGCCTTGTTCAATAGCTTTAGTTAGTTTATGTGTATTTAGGTTATCTCTCAAATCTCTGTTCAACTTCTTCTTTTGACCTAAGGCAATCCCATTCAATATGGAAGAATGTGAGGGTTTTAATTGTGCTTTGTAAGAAGTTTGTGAACCCATTGGTTTGGAAATGTTCATTTCCCCAATATTACAACAGACTCAATTTCACTGATGAACTTTAATGAGTTGCTGTTGCCAAGAGTAATCCCATTTCTTTCAGTCATCCACCCCCATTCCTGCATACCTGGCTGGCTACCACTCAGTTCTTGGATGACTACAGCTCATCTGGCCTCTCACTGTCAAAGTGATTTAATCAGCGATTCTGGGCGGGGAAGTTTTCCAAGGGGCAGGAATAAGAGTGGAAAAGAGGTCAATTCAGTTCTTCTTACAAACCTCCAAACTGCTCTTCTAGGCTGAGTCAGCTCAGCAAGGGCTCCAACAAATGCCACAGCCAAAGCTGGGGAAGCAGTGGGAACAAGGCAGAGGGTGAGAAATGGGTCTCAGTGCTGTCAGATTGGTTATTATTGGCTTTGGAGTTGGAAGGGAAGTACTTATAAAGGCAGGTAGGTTGTCCAAGAGATGGTGAAAACATTTTTACCAAATTTGAAGAACAGATCAGCAATGGGCTCTTGCACCACAGGTCAGCATCTTGGGCTGCACTAGGTGCCAGCAGGTTGGAGGTAAGCCTGCCCTTCCAGTCAGAACTGGAGAGACACTCTGGACCTCCTGCTAAAAGAACTGCATGAACATACTGAAGAGAGTCCAAATGGCTGCTAATGATTCAGGAGTTGGAATTTCTCTCATATTAGGACTGACAGAGCTGGAACTGCTCAGCCTGGAAAGAGGAGGCTTGGAGCGGATCAATGTGTATAAATACCTGATGGGAGGGTGGAAAGAAGACTCAGACTTGTCACAGTGATACCCACCGAGAACAAAAGAGGTAGTAGGTACAAACTGAAGTAAAGGAAATTCCATTTGAACATCAGGAAGCACATTTTCACTCTGAGGGTGACTGAGCACTAGCACAGGCTGCCCAGAGAGGTCGTGGAGTCTCCATCCTCGGAGGCATTCAAAACCTGACTAGACATGGTCCTGAGACCCCAAGAAGGATGGATTAGGCAATCTTAACAGGTCCCTTTCAACCTCAGCCTCTCTATAATTCTGTGATTATGCATACGTACAAATCCATCTATCATGTACAAAAGGATATGACATCACCCAAAGCCAGGCAATTCTACACCGACATAGCAGAGAATTCCCATGTGCTTCATTAGCTGTCATTAATTGTCACTACAATATTCTGAACAAATCCTTCAAACATATTGAAGGAACACAAAGAAGGCTTGACATGATCCTGGTACACACAAGGTGTCATTAACTTAAGACATTTTAAACAAAAATTAAATTATTGTTGAACATTAAGAACAGCATTTACCCATGAAAACAAATCACATGTTGTTCCTGGCTCAACTGTGTAGCCTTACATGCCTTATGTGTTATTCTGAAACCTAGTGTGGATCATCATTTAAGGAGAGCAAGCTGTTCAACAGCAAATTAGAAGAAACCCAGATGTTTGCAAAAAGCCCACAGAATTGGAGATATATTTGGCCACACCCTTTCCCAACTTGACCTGAGCCAATATGCCAGAATGACACCAGTGATTAGCCTGTTGCTGAACATGGAGCCCTGAAATGACTTGTACTTTACCCAATCTTGGAAAATTGAGATTATAAGGCAATAAACTGGCAGTTCAAGAGGGAATACTTTTTAAGCTTTTCTCCCCAGTTTGTTAAATAGCTTTATAACTTGCCTATCACACAGAACTAATTCTCACACCTCTCCCACTGGACGTGCTATTCTTTACTCTTCAGTCTGAACTTCAGTGAACCTACAGCAACTGCTGAGAGTTTTCTTTTCAGGAGAGGTACAGTAGGATAATAGACACAAAAGGTCTACAACATGCTAATTAATTATTTTCCCTAAGGATCTACTACTGTACTTTGATGAGTCTGTAAAGCAGCATAAAGCACCTGAATACTTAATTTTTCTTTGTGATTATTCATTCCATTTAATGTATCACCAGAAATGTACAAAGCTCATTTAAATATTATTATGAGGCTGCAGAGGGTGCTCCAACACTGCTTATAGACAGTTTCTATTCAATCCCCATATTCCTCAGCAAATCCCTCACTGATTTTTCAGAAGTAATTAGAATTTGGAAATAATTTTGGAGGCAGGTTAAGGACAGACTTCCCCTAACACTTTCTTTTATCCTGAGAGAAAAATGATATGAATCACCAAAAAAACCCCTCTTCCCTCACCACCCCCCCAACAGAAGGTGTTATCAGTGGGAATAACATCAGGAAGGCAGCATTTCTCCATGATGCTGCCTTTTTTCCTGCACACAAGATATGAAGTACCAAATTGCTCCAAATGGATCTAATGGACTGGGGAATGGGACAAGAAGATACACAGATGAAGGCACACAGATATGGAAACACACCATATAATATCATCACCCATATTGCTTTCAAGTTGCTTAAGCAAGTAACCTCCCCAGAAGCATCTTCTGCTGCTTTAAGAGTAGCTCCTCCAAACCAGCAAAGCTCTCAACTCTTTTTGTAACCACTCAACACCTCTGTGAAGTGGTGCAGTGCCACTCAGCACAGAACACAGTGACTTGTGCAGGTTGTGCTCGAGAGGTGCAGGCAGCAATCTAGAAAGTAAGAATGCCTCTACTTGTGTATCCCAGATCTTACTTTTCTATTTAGCTGTGCAGAAGTTTTATTTGCTAGCTTTCAAAGTAGACAAAGTGCAGAATAATTAAAAAAAAATTACTTTGGCTAAAAGTATATTTAATAAGGATTTGTATTCTCCTCTTTCTTACAGTTTTTTAATCTCATTCCAGTAAGCACACAGTGAAAAATATTACAGTATCTGACAATACTGTCATTTCAGTATATTAATTCTGAGACAGTTGATGAAAATTAAATAAAGAGTATGCTTTTAAAGCATTTTAAATTATTTTCTGCAAATGTTTAAATAGCACACTTAGCTGATCCTTCCCTCTACTGGCTCCAAGACCCAATTAGCAAGTTCTAGGTTTGACAATTCATATATGGAACTTGAAGCAGAGAACAGATACGCCAAACACACAACAGAGCATTAACCAAATACTTTCACAGTTCTTTTTGGTCAGAACAGCTAGCTCAAAGCAGCATGTAGTTGAAGAAAAAAGCCCTTTATATAGCTCACTGTCTTGCCTGGCTACTTCTGCAGAGCTTTGCTTCCAGCAAATGCTATCTGTGCCTCTGTCACTGCAAGACTACTTGCATTAACATTTTATATACAGTCTGAGCCTTAATGTCACCTAAAATTAACTTCGGGTGAGCCTGTTTACACTCAAGAATTGAATCAGAAGTTCAACTCAGTCCCACATAACTTCACCTGGGTTTCAGACTGGCCTCTTCATTAAGAAATTAGCACCTCTCATACAAAAGAAAGAGCAATAGAATAGGTGCAGTCTGGGTTTCATATCACCAGTCTTTATATTATGAATAGAACATGAGGCACAAGCACTAAAGACACTGAAGATGCAGTTCCATAGGTGGTACAAGGCAATATGAAGACCACATTGCCACCAAAGGAGTTTGTGCTGCCCCCCTCCTCCAGTAAGCTGATAACTGACCACAACTCTTCATAAACAAAGCAAGTAAGTTTCCACCTGTGTTAGGAAGCTGATCCAGTGCAAGACTCAGCCACACAATTTCTAGCAGCGGGGATTTAAGACAGGAGCACATGGCCACAAGCTGAAGCACCAGCAGCATTCCTGCATTTTCTCTCCTGTCCTGGTTGATTTAAAATTCACAAGGGGAGCACACAAAGACTCCTGATAGGAGTCAGATATCCTGAAAACTGGAGACAAGCGAATACATCTCCCTTTGCTCTGAAGGGATCACTGCTGCACTAATCCATTTGTCCATATCTCACTTTACAGAAGTTTTAGGTCATCACAATGGAAAAGTTGCCTAATAAGCAGTAAAAGAAGGGAGTCAAACAGTACGTGTTAGGAAAGTTAAGTAACCAGGGTGTTATACAGAACAGAACAGAGTAACTAAAAATAATCCTATAACGACTTTGTAATTAACAGGTTCAAAGGTTAAGATTAGTCACTAGTGATAATATTTTTATCTAACTCTGTAAAACCTATACACCTCACAAGTGCCAGCATTTAAGAGGCACTTCTAACTCCTGTTTTACTATGCAACATTTAGCACATCAGCAACTTGATTCCACACAAAACAAACAAAATGTAACATCTGTAAAGAAAATACCCCACCTCAGTGAAATGGGTTTTCTCTACTTCCTTTGGTGAGGACTCACCAACGTCTATTGACTTGGAAAACACCCTCCCCCTCCAAATTACAGAAGCATTTCAGTGGAAAGAAACTTTTTTTCCTCCCCTCAGAAGCTTTGCAAGTCAACGTAAGCCAGTGATTTTACCACGAGGGGGAGATGAGAAAGAAGTGACTGGAGGGATGGTTAGTGAGGCATCGGTTTAAAGATGACTAATTAACAGTTGAAAATCACCATTACCTATCTCCCATATGTTCTCATTTGTAAGCAAGAGTTGGGCACTGAATCTAAACATATGGCAACAGTAAGTTGCACTCCAATCTTTGAATAGCAAAGTACATACAATCTGGCCCTTTGCTTCAGCTGTAAAATGTTATTGCAGGGTAATCTAAAAGGAAAAATAATCTCATATAAAGTAGTGGATAGAAAGAAGTGGCAAATGAGGAATAAAATGGTTGAGAAACCCCCCAAATTAAGCTCTTCTGGCTAGTTTGGCTATTGGTTTACATTTAAGTGCACCAAATAACCTCATCTCACCTTCATGCCTCAGTCCCCCATTTCAAAGACAGGAAGAATGACTATTTGTATTTGAAAGATGCACAGATGATACACAGGTTTTGGATCACACACAACATGCAGGCACACACAGATATATATATATAGACAGAGAAATAACCATAAAAAGAGCTGGAACCAACCTCACAACATTTCAATGCTTGACCTGACTGATAACAAATGACCCTGGGCTTAAGCAAAAATTGTGCTTAGCTTTCTTACAGTAAAACTGTTTCCAGGAGAAGGGTTGTCACCTATTAACTCTTCAGGACCACTCATGAAGTATTCCTTATGACAGTCTTACACAGTTTATAATTTCTCAAAAAGTGTGAATTTATATCTAACATCTAATATTTTTTCAAAGCTAATCAAAGAGATTATTTTGCACTGATCAAGTCAGATGAAATTAAGCACTGGACAACCTCTTTGTTTCATGCAGGGAACAAACAACCTTCAATTCACCAACGCTGATTTGTTAACATCTGAACAGGAAATCACATATATATACACACATATATTACACCAAGAAATTAAAAGAATGTTTATAATATAGAAAAAAAACATTGTTCTAATTTTTTCCACATTGAAAAGAATGTCATGGCTTTTCAAAGATGCATTCATTTTTTAAAAAGTTGCATCCCAGTTCTATATCTAAAACTACTTTAAAATTCAGAGGTAAGTTATTTTAACATTAACTTATTTGTTTCTTGTTATCAACTACACACAGAACTGCCTACTATGAAAGTGTTAAATAGTTACTCTCAAACTGCAGTAGGAAAAGAAGAAATGAACTGAAAAACAGTTACAACCAAAGGCTAAGGCTTCCTTAAAGAAACTAATTGTCAAAGGAAATAGTGTGGTCGATTGAGAAAATATAACTTTAAAAATAAGTAGACAAAAACATTAAAGTGTCAACGGAATATAGGCTCTAAAACAAAGATAAGTGGCTGCTTGTCTCTTCTAGAGAGAGAAGTGAAAAGAAAAAGAACCTTTCTATCTCAGTCCCTGCCTTCCTACTGTCACCACTACTATCAGGTCTAGTATTTGTCAAGTATCTTGACTGAAATCAAGAGGGAAAAAAATTTGTAGCAAGTCCACAATTACGTACAAAACACCACCAGAAAAATCTAGGTGGAAGCAATGTTAGGGAAACAGAAGGCACTGCAAGCAGTGAACAAAAGTTTTGGACAGAGAGGTATGATATAATCTAAGAAAAAACAAAAACAAAACAAAAAAAAAACACAATTAAAAAAAACCAACCACAAAATCAAAAATCAGTCTTATTGAAAATGAGAATATTTGCTGTGGATATAATATCTTCCTCAAATACACCCAGTCAACTGCTTCAACAAAATTGTTAGGAAAAAAATTATTAAAATATGGTAAAACTAAAAAAAAAAAACAAAACCACACCAAACACGCAAAAAACAAACCAACAAAAAACCACAAACAAACAACCAAAAACCCCCCACTCTTCCACACAGTAACTTCAAAATACTACCACAATACCTGAAACCAGATTCTCTAACACAAACACATCAATTCTCAAGAAAATCTTCAATAATCACTTCAATATCAAGAAATTAGCCACATTAACAATTACACCAGTGAGAACCTGTCAGTACACAATATGCACTTTTTAACATAAGGCACATCAACCAACCTCCCCACTTCCACTACTGATCATGACATAACATTCTTATGCTCAACTTTACACAAAAAAACCCCTCAGATAACTATGCAGTGCACAAGAAGACCATTCCTTGAAAGAACCCACTGCTACCTACAAACCTCCAGATCCGTCCAAACTCGCCACCAGGAACATCTGCGTGAAGGAGAAGCAGACTCACAGAAAACTCAGTGCAAAACTCATGTTTTTACAGCCACACAACAGGGCCTACGGGTACTATTGCAAGAACACAGTGTGTTTCACCCATGGCACCACGTCCTTACAGGAGCTACACTCAGGTAACCACCGTGTTCCAGGATCAACACGCACCATTCATCACCAAGGGACACAGAAACGCCTCGTTACCATTCCCACTTCATCTGTTACGCCTCAGTGAGGACCTGCAAGATTACTTAAAATACAAAGCAAAACAAACCATGGGTACCAGATGAGATATGAAGGCCCTTTACATTTTTGCCTACTTCTTACATCATGTTAACTTCTCCTTATTCTACAAGGGCTTCTATCTGTATTGCACCACAAAAAGACATGACCTCTATTGCATCAAGATATTTTTGTAGGGTTGTTGACCACATCAGGTACACTCATCCAGCTTTATAAAAAAAATATTTAAAAAAACCACATTAAATGCTTAGCAATGGGGGAACTCTACGTATATATATGAATCTTGAAAATAAAGTAAGAGCAGACAGTGCTTTGAGAAATTTGGAGGGTTTTATAAGAAGAATGCTGATATGTTCTCATTTGGATGGTAAGAGTATAGCAACTGGACCAAGACAGCAAGGAGAAATTTCTGCCTGGAGATTAGTGCTTACAGAAGCAGAATTAGAGAAAGACATTAATATGAGAGCCCACATCATTTCTAAAGAAGTTTATTAGACAACAAACATCCCAAAGCCACTTATAGACAAACACACAAGACCCCTTTCATGCTCAGCTCCTTTCATGGCAGGAAACAATAACCTGAATAAACCGGGGTTTTGAACATCTGATGAACTTCAGAACATCAGGAAACGTTTCCTACCTTAAAAGGTTTACAAAGGAAGGTGAGAATTAGAAGAATGCAAAGCAGAAATGCAGAACACCCTGAGCATCCGGTTAGTTTAGCTTCAACCACCTATAATTCTCAGAGATCAAAGTGCCATTTGAAGGCAGGAATTAACACATTCCAGCATAAACATCACCCCAATTTAAATTAACCTATGTTCCACTTCAAAATAAAGAGCACACATTTTGAAAGACTAGAAGAGTCATCCTCCCTTTTTCCTCCCTCAAACATTTCTAGTCCAAGTGTTTTTGTCAACCCCATCTTCTTCACCTGCCTTCTCCAGTGTCCTTTTCCCCATTTGCTTTCCTTTCACTCATTCACCTGGTGTATCTGGAACTGTCATGATGCCCACTCTTACATTATTCATTATGAATGGCTTTCAAGTGAGAGTAAAGACCCTGAGAGAGAAGAAAAACAAGATTACGGCCTACCAGGACAGAGCAGAGCAGAGGCAGTCCCCAGGTGATGTGCTCAGAGGTCAACTCTCCTTCCTGTAGATTCTTACACAATTCCCCAACCTCACTGCAGAATCCTGTTTCCTTTCCTAATTCAGTTCCTGTCAACCAGCTTTTCAGGGTGATCATTTACACTAACAGTACAGGGAGGACAGGGAGGTGAATGTAGAGGAACCAGAGTAAGCACCACCATCGATGGGATCAGAAAGATGAATTTGCAGGCCAGAGGCCTGAGGAAATAATGCAAAAAAGTCACCGACTACTGGGGAGACAAGAAGGAAACTCCTACAGCCTGCAGGGTAGAACAGAAATACTCAGACAGGATGTAATAAGTCTGACCCACATAATCAAAATAAATAAATAAAAGTAAGACCTTCCAGTTACAGTAGCAAGCTATACTGAGATGTGAATGCTGCATGTTTGAGTTGTCCAAACAGTCTGTCTCCCAGAAAAACTCACTCTTTCCTACACCCTAAATCTAGACCTCTAGAAAATGCATCACAGCCTTTGTCACTCACCTGTTTTCAAATAGCAGGCAGCTGACACTGCCTCAAAGGAAAACCATATTCTATTACACTGAGCTGTCTACCAGACACAGGCTAAGTGCTGTGCTTTTAGCTGACTTAGGGAGAGCTCCAGTTTATAGGATTCAACAGCCTCAGCTAGCAGGGAATGCAGCAGCTCACTTCCTGAATGCAAGCAGGGGGGATATGGCCATGACACCAACAATCCCCAGCTTGGCATTTTAGATACAATAAATATTTGTAACATCTTGTACTTTCAAGATGAATACAAAGACTCAGCTGAGAACAGGTAGGACAGACTCCAATTCAGCAGCATCCTCCAGTTAAACAACCAAGCTGGAGGAACTTGCTCTTTCACATGCACCATGAAGGTGAATCCGTCTTTAAACATGAGCCAAACAAACATACACAGCCTTCAATTATTTATTTTTAACACCATTATTTAAAAATAGTTTTACTGAATTAATTTAAATCAACTTTGCTAGCACAACTGCCAGGAAAGTAGATCATCTTAACTACTAAAGCACATCAACAGCATTTTCACTATTTTTCAGTTAGTTCAGTAGGAAAATATTCTTCTGTCACCCAACACTAAGGATATTTTTGGTATTTTTTTTTGTTTTGTCATTCCTCTAAAATAACCTAGGAAGAGTGCATTGCAATCTTCAAGAAGCAATTTTTTCTAGATTTTGTTAAGTACCACCACACTGCGGAAGCAGAGAAGAATCTAAAACATCCAAATCAAGCTGCCAAGAGAAAGACCAGAAGACAGTCTGCAGGACAAGGGCCACAACACGTCACACCACTGGCTGTTTGAAAAAGTTTCTAATGAAAATGCCTGCCTCACCAGGATCAAACTCAACTGTAAACACTGAGAAGTCAGTAGTCATTACGGAGACCAGAAGTATAAATGAATTGAAAAAGTATTAGTCATTTTAAGGAAAAGTCTTCATGAGCTTTTGAATTATAAGGGTACAGTCTGTAGCTCAGCAAACTTCTACACCGCAGACTACTGTAAATTTAAAAAAAAAAAGCCCAGAAGAAATATCAGTTTCTATTATCTCATCGATTTTCCCTAGGCATCTGTCACAGGACAGAGATAACCACCAGCCATCACACCAGGCTAGATGGACCTGTCATCTGATATACGACTCTGCTCACAGAAATCCACATCAAAAATAACTTGGCAAGGTGTGTATGTATTCCACAACAGAGTAATTAAAAACAGTTAAGCAATTCCCTTAGTAGACAGCTGCAATAGTTACCTACTTCCCTTCTTCAGACACAGGTAAAACCGAGGCTAAGAAGCAATATGACTGCAGGTAATTGTCTTCATTTAGCTGCAGTGCTATAATACATCAGCAAAGAATTATTAGTTCCCACACTTGTGTTCAAACCACTAGATGGTGCTTCTAAAATGAAGCAATCCAGTATGCAAAACTCTGAATAATGCATGATGATTTATAAGTTGCCTTCCTCAGGATTGTTATCAATAACACTGATTAATGTAGTTAAATAGCTGCAGCCTCTGATCAGAGAGGGGCAACAAGAATAATTACGCAGATAACTGAGATCAAAGATCTGATCATTAAAACAGTGGCTTTTCAAATACCCAGTAGCAGCTCTTTCCCCAAGTAAGAGAAACTCCTCAATCTTCTGTCTTGTAAAGTCATTAGTTGTTAATATAAATATTGCATTAAGTAATAAATTTTGCTCCCAAACTGCTGTGCCTAAAGGCTTTGAATACTGTATGGAACCAGTCAAGAGAAACTTTAAGACATAAATAGCATTTACCTCTTCTTTCACTCTTCATTCTAAGACATTCTTCCCCAAGACTAAATTCGCTCTAGTTCTCTTTTGTGAAGAGCAACCCTTCATGTTTAAGATTTGGAAATCATACCTGAATTAAGATGTTAGCTGTTTTCCATCTGTCATTGGTAACTCATCCTTCCTTTTTCATCCAGTTGTTTGGCTATTCCAGCAGCTTCGTCCTTTTACCATTTCCATCCATCAAAACACCACTTAGAATAATTCTCTCTCTTCCTGCAGCTCATTCTACTGACCCAATTTTAAAAATGCTTTTTGCAGTATGTTAAGCACAGTTGACTGTGTAATTTTTTACTATCTTTCACTCTTCTAAAGTTCAAACTTCCATTAACCTTTAAAGATCTCTTACTCTTTTTCTACTTACAAACTTTTCCTACAAAAATAAAAAATCCTACAAACATGTTTCTTCTCTTACTGTAAAAAAAAATAGTTTTAACTATTTCCTATTGGATTTCCCATCTTTCACTTCTTGGAGTCAGCTCTGCCACTAAGCAACCCTGACAACACTGCTGAGAGAGATGACCTCTAGGACCTCCTGCATTACTTTGCACAAGGAGAAGTGTTAAAAAAAAAAAGTAAAAAAACGTCATAGGTGAGTGGTGAACATTAAAAGCTGTACATAAGGTAATGTGACTGTTTTGGGGGTTTGCCACCGGCTCTCACTTTTCTACTTTAGGTGATTGCTCTTGATCCTCTAGGCAAGGTCTCTTCATCTTACTTGCATGAGATCTTCCAAGATACCAATTTACTATCTATTATTTTAAGCCTTTTTTTTAAATTAGCATACCTATCTATTGTTCAAAGCCCTTTAACAACTATTATTAGCAACAATTATTACTAGCTATGGCTTACTTTCATATAAACGTAGCTAAGAAGATCCCTAAAATAGTAAGAGAAAGGCACTGTGCACAAACCCAGAAAGACGCCTTCTCCAAGAACCTGCCATTCCACGTATCCTTAAATGTTATTTCTGATCACAGAGCACCACTGCAGACACATTAAGAGGCAGCAAGAAGCTCTTGTCTTCAAGATGTATCTGCTAATCCAGCTGCAGAAAGCAATGATCAGATCTAAGAAAAGAAACCAATGAACAGTATTTTAAAACAAATGGCCGGGAAGAAAACAACTACAGTTCTCAGCATCACAAGCGCTCCAGGGGGAGAAGATGCACAGCCTCTGAAGGGTGTGAAAGAGCTCTGCTGAGTACCCACTTGTCAGTAAGTGTTCACTCCTAGCTACAAGTTGGGGCCATTTCCTTCAATCCTTCACATCTCCATGGCAGTTCTGCTGACTTTTATTTTAAACAGGCACTAAGGGCACAGCTGCACTTCGGTCAGTCAGAGGAGAAAGGTGCTAAAAAACACACCTACAAAACCTCCAGGCTTTATGCAAGCCTTGGGAGCACCCTTTAACTGGGGCAGTGCATTCACAAAGCACTATCTTTACTACCAATAACTACGAATTTTAAGTGAATTACAGGAATATAAGAGATTCTTCAATATTTACTGCTAGAAGTTCACACGTACAATGCGAAAGAAACTAGGAGCAAATAATAGGTTAATGAATGCAAATTGAAATAGCAAAAAAGAAGGTAAAGTCTCATAAAAAAAATAAATCTCTGGCTTTTGTCCCCCAGGTAAAAATTTATTCAAAGATCTAAACATAAAGCAAGCAATATTTGCGACAAAAATATGCAAGTATGAAAAATAAACATACACTGAAGATGTTTCAATCTGTTATACTAGCAGATCAAAAATATATTCAAGTTGTGGTTAGAGACAGACTTTTTCTCCCCCTTCAAACACTAAACAGCTCTTCAAAATACCAATAAACATGAGCTCAATTCAAAGCAGGTATCCCTGTGAGCTAGTTACCCACGCATTTTTCAAGCCAGTCTACAGATTTAAACTGCAACATTCAGAGAAATTATTCTGAATTCTTTGGATATCAAATGCATTTCAAAACTCTGCAGAACCAGCCCAGTTTTGTATTTTTACTGGATGCTCAGATCTGCCTGGGAGCATGTTCTGACCGGACACCTGTGGAATGCTCCAGCAGCAGACGGTACAAGATAAGAAATTCCCTGAACTGACAGGAAATATTTCTATTATATCTGCGCATACAGACGAATATTTTGATTTAGAAGGGATCATCCTTTGTCTCAGGAAGGTGGCAGTGCCTGGGAAGCCTGCAGTGTGTCCTGAGGTCAAACAGAGCAACTGTTGTTCCAGCAATGTGCTGCAGTTCAAGAACACTATTGCTTCAAATCACCTTCCGACAATCACCTATTTTCTCCTGATTCAAAAGCAAACACCTGCCTCCCTCCAAAAACTTCATGCCTTGAATCCGCAGGCCCCAACAGTAAAACACATCTTACAGACAACATTTTAAAAATTAAACAACAATCGATGTGGCACAGGAGGCTGGAAACAAAATCCCATCTCTGCTCTGTCTCCAATACATCAGCTAACAGTCTGCACCCTACCAGCTCTACAGATCACGTCACTGCTATTTATTTCATTCTCCGGTTACCTCCACCCCTGGCATTTGATCCTGTTTATTACAATCTGGCATATCAGCATACCTGAAGAATAGAGCTGGACAGGAAGACTGCACAGGGATCTAGGAGAGCCATGCTGTTCCCGTGACACACTCGCAACATTAGTCAAGCCTTTCCACCTCCTACACCCACATTTTCTCTCCCATTCTTGGTATGTTCAAACAGACGCAGCAGTTACCAAGTAAATATCCCTGCCTCGATGCAGGTCCCTGCATCTTACAGTAATTGATGATTATCCTGAGAGTTTTGTGATTTCATCTTGTTATGCATTATCTGTTCTATTCCATTTCCCCGTCTCCACCATTTACAAGGATTAAACTGAATTAATTTACATATTTTGGGGTTGGGTTTTTTGGGGCATGAATTATGAAACAGTTCCCTTGGGATTAAGCTAAACTACATATTCAGGCTTCTGAGAAGGCTGTACCGTGAATTTGCTGCACTCTGATGTCATCCCCCACTGCCTTCAAAAGTATCTCTGAATGGCCACCAAAGCTGTAGGCCAAATGCCCAGTGCCATCAAAATCTGCTGCCATGCACAAGTCCTGTTACACAGCAGGATCTGGAATACTTCAGAAGTATCATTCCCCATCACTGGGAGTAGCAGAATCTAACTGATAAAATGTACCTGTCATCCTTAGTGCCTAACTGAGGATTACAAGTAAGTAACATAAGCCATGAGCAGTGATAGCCCCCACCAGAACAATTACTCTGGAAAGTCATCTTCAAAATGCAGTATATTCAAAACAGACTGTGGAACCCATTAACCTTATGGGAAGGAATCCTAAGCATTCCTTTATGCAATACAAAAGCAAGTAGTACAACGAGGAAAGGTACAGCCTCCAAATGTGAGCTCCTCCATCTCACAGTCTGTCAAAGAGGTGCTATTCAAACTTCTGTGTATTTAATGGCACTACCCACACCGATTCAATAGGGACACCAGGAAAAACACCTGTTTCTGAAGCTGCTACAATTTGCCAGCAGCCCATTCTGAATACCAGAAGAAAAATTATCTAGGAAGCCAATGAAACTAACGAAAACTGTTGGCAAAGAAAGCTCAAATATACAACAGAAAGGACTTGGTGATGGTTTTAATCTAACAGTAATAGATGTTATTGATTTATGAGATCCACTGCCATGCAACAGGCTTGAAAACTTCCTTCACCAGAGAAGTCCCATAGAACTATAATCATACATTGTTTGACACAGACCCTGAATACTGATCACACACCATACAACAAAGAGACAGTATATTGATAAGTAAATTTCATCACAAAAAGACGAAATCTCCATTACAAAGAAAAATAACGTGAAATCTAATGAGTTTTTGGTTAAAAAAAAAAAGCAGGGACAGAAGTGATATTTGCAATGATTTCTTCTGCATTTAAGAATACCAGTATTTCTTTCTGTTCATTAACTGTTCCTCTCTTAGTTTTTCCCTGCTATAAACCAAAAACAAATAAAAAAGTTTAATGAAAGCTACCTGTAATTTGTTACTCTATTTGCAGTTACTTAATCTCTACATTATTTTCCTTTAAGCTATTAGCAGCAACATCGGACAAGCATGTATTCTTCAGCAGTACCCAGAATTATGACTACATGCAAAATCCATAAAGCCAGAATAATACGAACTTTTATTCTGTAGAACTGCCTTGAGGGTTTTTTTTTTTCTTTTCTTAAACTGCAACACACTGGTCGTAATTCAGACAAAAGGACTGAGTACATAGGAGATTTACTGAGAAAAATCTGAGGCTTTACTCAGAAAACTGAGACTTAACATCGTTACTGAAATTAAAGCATAAGGAAGAAATGGGCGATAGTGACAAACAGGGACAAAAATTAAATGAGATGCTTCATAAAGTGAGTAACTATTGCAATCAGTAACACCGATTGCTGTGATGTCTGGACAATAAAAAGATGTTATAGATGCTCAAAACCAGCAATGCCCTTCATTTACAACCCGAACATCACATGGAGACTAGATCACTCTCCAGACAGTTGTTACTTAACTCGTGCCAGAAGACGGTAATTTCATTACAAAGCAAACTGCGATTCTTGGATTCCTTCCAAGAATTTCAAAGCGAGAAGGGCAGAAAATAACACACCTACATAAAAGCCCCGTTCAATAAATCTTTTTAACTTTAAAAGTTCTCGGGTGCGCAGCCAAGTAGCGTGACCAGCACCGCGGGAGCGCCCGCACGTCTCCCGGGGTGCGGGCTCCGCGCACCGCACCCGGGCAGGGCCGGGCACCGCCGGCAGCCCCGCGGTGCGGGGAGAGCTCCGAGC